>JAHZNE010001140.1:0-42881 GCA_027744055.1 Callyntrura sp. NNG-2020 | reverse complement strand
TTCTCATTTTTCATCATCATCATCATTTTTAGGCCCATGTTCTCAATATGTAATATTGCAATATTGGAAGGTTTTGCAGGGGTGGGAGGGGGAGGAGTCATAATGTATTACAGGATATGAATGTATGCCCCCTCATCCCCCCTGGTACTAGATGTCCCTGCAAATAACTGCGATAATCATTTTATATTTTGCCCTTGACCCACGCAGTTACACCGACATCATTTCCCTTTCTTTCCGCCAAGCCGTTGCCGGAACCGAATTCTTCGGAACCCCCACCGCACCTCTCTTGTACTTGAAGAGCGGAAAGATACAAACCGTTGACGTAATATACCCCACCTCCCCTATGTGGTACTACATGAACGTCACGAATCTCCAGTACTTGCTCGAGTCCCTCTTCTTTGAGATGGAAACCGAAGGTTTATGGCCCAAACTCTCCTCCATGCACGACATAGGTTCCCATTTCCCCAACGCCACCGGTCACGATGACGGAAACGGAGAAGACATGCCTGTCGAGGAGTCCTCCAATATGTTGTTAATGGTCGCCGACATTGTCTTCCACCCCAACACCAGGATGGGGACAGCCCGGGAGTACGTCACGAAGCATGTCGCAATGGGCTGAGTACTTGTACTCCAACTGCCTCTACCCCGTTAACCAGCTCACCACCGACATCTTCTTTGGACCCACCCAGCTCAACTCTGTATTGGCTCTTAAGGGTATCTTGGCAATGAAGGCCTTCGCCAAGATGGCTCATCTCATCGGTAAAACGAAAGAATCCGTGTTTTACAATAGCGCTCACCGCGACTTCGTTCCAACCTGGGTTAAAGAGAGCATGCACGCTTCCGGAACTCATATGAAGCTGGAGTACAACGTGCCTGTGGGTTATCAGTTATCAGCTGAAGTACAACGCTTTCCAAGATAAGCTCCTCAACTTGAGCACCGTTCCTCAGGAGATCTACGCGAAGGAAGCCGCTTACTACCAGACGAGGGCAGAGGTTTATGGAATTCCTTTAGCTTCCACTCAAGCCTACACCAAGTCTGGTAAACGAAATTGTGTCATGAACGCTGTTCATTATAGGGGCAACGTGAGACAGGAACAGTTTTATTACTTATGTATGAACATTTTTTAGATTGGGAAATGTGGACGGCAGCTTCCTTTGGTGACATCAATCCCACTTTGAGAAGCAACATCATTTCAGCAATGGGCAAGTATCTGAGGGAAACCACATCGCGCGTGCCCTTCTCTGACTGGTACAATACTGCCAATGGAAGGAGCGTGGGATTCCAGGCCAGACCTGTTGTGGGCGGACATTTCGCTCTTTTAGCAAGCAACATTTAAGGGGAAAGGGGGGAGAATATTTATTTTGTAAATATTATGTGATTTTGAACATAAACTTTCGTTCTTTTGAGAGAAAATTAAACGGAGGCTGATGATCTTACTACAAATACCAAGTTTGGTGCTCTTGCACGTAAGCAGCGATGTATGGAAGCTTTATCTTTATCTATATACCATATATTTTTGATTGCATATGCTCTTAGGATTAAATAATATTATATTTTGTTATGGTCTATTTTGTAGAAATACAAAAACAAAACTTGGAAAGCTTGTAAAAGCATTTCTATTTTGAGACATGGTTAGCTCGGTTGATAAAAGACATTTTACGTTTCAGTTCCAATCCATATTGAATACACACTTGACTTTCTTCCTTTATGTTCGAGTAGAATGATGATATTTACTACAGAAAAATCTAGTACAGCTACCGTGCAATTTCTTTTTCACCTTCAATACCTTTAACAACGGTCACAGCGTATGGTCAGGTTATTGTGAATACCCTACCAACTAAAAACAATAAAAAGTTGGAAAACAATTAATATTTAAGTTTTCAATACCATTGTTTTTTGTTTTCAACTCTTTTCTAAATTAAAGAAAAAAAATAGATTTAAGTGTATTTTCTTTCTCATCGGCAAAATAAGAAAGACGCCATCTGAATTACATGCCAAGGATATAATTTTTATATATCAGCATAAACTTAGTGCTTGCTTCCGTTATAATATAATTATATTTTTTCTATGCATTTATCAGTACGGACGGACATTCCCATCTAAAACAGTTTTGGTATTTATAACATAACCTGAAAGATAAAATCAGTTATTCTTTAACTTTCCAAACACAAAAACTGTCAAATTTAACCGATTTGCATGCTTTTCTTGGCAACAAAACTGTAAAAAAAAAAGTTTAAAAAATGAAGACATACTTCTTCGCTTAATATGATCGATATTCATGTCGCCTTCAGGGAAGACTCCAAAAATAGTTTTTCTGTAGCTTTATGTGGTAGTTTATGGTATATCGTTTTGGTGAGCCAATACACAATACAATGCAAATACTTTTATTATTGCCTGAATAGCTACAACAGTTGCATACATTTGAAACAGCATTGTGCCCAATATGCATATTTTTCTCTGGCGTACTGCAATCAACTTGCATTTCTTACCGTTAAAGCGTTTATTATAATTATAATAATTGTACCTGTAATATCCATAACGGTTAACAGTTGTCTCAATTGATTTTTATCGGTGCCCTACATCACTTCCAAGTATTAAGAGGCCCCCAAATAACGGTCTTGTAGATTGGTTGCCCTATAATATTTGGAAATCTCGTGCAATTACTGCAATTCGTGCACAGCAAGCCAAGTGGAATTAGCTATCCCGTGCCCATCCAACCATTTTTGCTGAGTTTTTCAATCGCACTTACTAATCATGTCGTTTCTATTGGGGGTCTTTAAAGTACATCGATACTTCTTGGATAAAATTGGTATTTTACCTTATAAAGCGATTCCTGAGGGTTATGGATTCCAGAAAAATTTGCACTATTTTCATCCCCGCCGCGAGTTCATCCTAACATTAGTGGTACTTGAATTTGCAATGGGGCTGTCATCTGTCATCGCCCGGGATTTTTGGTTTATGTACAACTGGACTTCATACACAAAACAACATGTTGACGAAGCTGCCATATACGTAATAATATCATGTGTCGCCATCATAGGTGCTCCCACAATACCTATGGTGGCTTCAGGGTATGATGACATAATATTTGTAATGAACCAACTGTACGAATTAGTTTCCGCTTGCTCACCGGATCCAGTTCTTGTTAGGATCCCCAGAATTGGAAAGTTTCCTCTCTCTGAACTGCTTGTATATCCATTTTGCGCATGGTATCCATTTCTTGTTGTCTTTGTCTTAGGCGTTCCGCTTGTAATTGAGTGTGATCCCATGCAACTAATTTTTGGTACAACGATTCCCGTCAAAGTATTAACTTGTATAATATACTGTATATCAACCGGTTTTCTTGGGTGTTTTGCACTTTCAGCGTATCTGGTGAATTTCGGAATCGAGGAAGGAATGATGAAGTATTCAAAAAGTTTGGTTGTTTTTCTCAAATCAAGCAGTGAGTATTCGACCGGTCATTACAAAAATGCGGCTAAACGTTTCCAAAACCTATTAATTATAAACAAAATGTACGACGACTTGACAGGTCAACCAATATCAGTTTTACTTTGTGTCGGTGTTTTCCTTGCTTCAACCTGTGCACTTGTGACAATTAGAATGTGGAAAGTGCTTAACATATTTGTATACCTTATTAGCCCTGCAATTACTATGATAGCAATTGTGTCCACAATATTGTATGCTCTGCTTGCCAACATTTTGTACAAAAATGGACGGGAATTTCGTCGTCATTGGCGACAGCACGCGAGACAGCGGTGGATGAAGCAAAAATACAATTCTTTTCCGGGGTTGGGATTACATGTGAAATTATACGGGGCCGTTACTGCTAGTCTAGGTCTAATTATTGTTAATGATATTATTACTACTACAAACACCTTATTGTGCATAGAAAAAGGCAGCCGTTTAACTGTCTAATTTTGGTTTACCTTGAATTGAACAATGTAAAGGATGTAATTTGGTGGTTATTTAAATTCTGGTGGAGAAACACTGGTTGAAAATTGTTTATAAGTTTACTAAGGAACAAACTCATAAAATACAGGTGAATAAAATAAAATATATTTACTTTTCAAACTTAATATACTACCAATATGAATATGTTCATGAATAAATGAATATGAAGCCAAATATGTTGTATGTACCTGTGATCACTGATCGCATGACCAATTCTTATTTATTCGTATCACTTCCTTCTGCACTTTTGGTTGCATTCTTCGTTTTCAAGATTCATAAACAAAAGCTGGGTGTTCTTGAGCAGCAGGCATGAAACCATGGAATGGAATGAAATGGAGGAAATGGCTATAAAGTGGTGTGCAATCAATAATTAAAATGAAGTCAATCTTAGTTGTTAGTGCAGTTGTGGGCAAGAGTGTGATGCTCAGCAGTACTTCGATCTGATTCGTCTTGTTTTTACGGGAGTGACCATGACCAGAGGAAAATGTGAAGTAAACTAACACTTTTGTATTCTTTCTATTTTTAATGAATGTAGGGCGTCATACTCTTCTTTAATACAGTACAGTTATGGAAAATAAATTGTGGGAAACGTTTGTGCTTTGGAGCTAACGGTTGCGATTCAAACAGACATCTGATATTTATTTCTTAGAATGGCAGCATTTTACAACGAAGCACTCATAATGTTACTTATGGTGCAGGAAATTAAAATGACGCAAATTTTACCTCTACAAGATCCTTGAAAATTCTATAATTTGGAAACTAACTACTTAACTAAAATTTTAACTTCAGAAAATAAATAATGAAAACTTTAAAATATAAACTGTCACTGAAAAAAACAATTATTGAGATTGAGAATCCGTTAACAAACATGTTGGCCATTTGTCATTCAAAAAATTCTAACCTTGCTGTAAACGAACAGATAGCTCGTTCAAATGAGCACGGAGTAGTTGTATTGCAGCCTTTCCCGTTTCCAGCCGGGCCTGCAAATTCAAAATTTCCACGGTCTCGTCAACCTGCGAAGACTGCTGAGCAGAGGTCTTGACGGAGACATCTTGGGTCACCGCTGTTCCAAAAGAGTCGGAAAGGGCACCTCGGTCTTTTATGAGTTTGTACGGGAGCATCGCAGCAACTAAAAGCTAGAAAATGAAAATACAAACATATTGTATATTCCAACAAAAAGAGTCGTTGTTGGAAATTAATTTTTAGATAAATTGTAATTTATTTTTAGGAAATAACTACTAACTACTTACCTGACAATTTTGCTTAACAAAAATAATTTAAGGGAGACAATAAAAGAAAGACAGTTGCTAGTTCGTCGTTAAAATGGCTACTACAAAGATATGTTATACTTTTGCTGAATAAATAAAAACGGTAATTTAGAAACGGAACGAAAGTTGAGGTTGAGGTAGGTGCAGCGAGAGGGGCATCAGCCAATGTAAATGGTATATTGTTGGAATGGATAAAATAGCTATTCATAAATCATAAAACAATTTACAAACCATAAGCAGTTGATCGTAAAAAGAGAGTAAGGCATTAGCATATAAGACACAACACAAGTACCCAACATTGTATTGTTCAAAACGGGAAGGATGGAAAGGAAAATGACCTTATGGACTATCTTGTTGTTTGTTACCTACATTGTATTTCCATGAAGTAAAATATCGCTGCATTTTTAATGTGATATGGTGACGGAAAATATGAAAATGGAAATGTACACAAAAGTTTATCCTCGTTTTCTTACTATAAACATGTATGTTTCTTATGGACAGCAGCAAGATAAGCTTTTTTAGATGGTGATCATGATGCAGTAAACATGACAACTGTTGCTAGTTCCCTCGTACTTAAGTTATTAGGGAAGCCAATAATTCAATTTTTAAGCTAAAAATGTATTTTCTAGCAGACGAGCATCCTATTTCATATACGATCCGTGCATGACCATTGACCACTGTTAGGGAAGAGAATCCCTCTTTTTGATTGGGAGAAAATGAAGTTTAAGCTAATGTACTTCTACATTTCTCCTAAGCCTGTACATTAACATGTAAACAGAATAGCGAGCATTTTTGTTGAGCATTACTATCTTGTGTTAAAATAAAACTTATTAAATACTACCATACCATGGCCAGCAATGAAAGCTAAAAAAGTAACGTTATGGGATAAGATTTAAAGCTTGGAGATTGCAAATAATGTTGTTAGTTAACCCAAGCACAAAAATAAATAATAAAAACTTAATATCTTCAACATTTGGAAAAAACCTAACAGTGTGTGATTTTAAAAAGGCATGTGAGTATCATCTAAAGCATTTCTGTTCTTATAAAAGATTTCACTAATGTTACCTTAGGCTCACTTTCACTTTCCAGGGACGAACCAACCCTGCCTGTTGACCCAAGCACAAAAATAAATAATAAAAACTTAGTATCTTCAACATTTGGAAAAAACCTAACAGTGTGTGATTTTAAAAAGGCATGTGAGTATCATCTAAAGCATTTCTGTTCTTATAAAAGATTTCACGAATGTTACCTTAGGCTCACTTTCACTTTCCAGGTACGAACCAACCCTGCCCTGGTCCCTAGCTATTAATTCCCAAAAACACAATTTGTTGTTTTAATTGTGTGTAAAATTCCCTTGTTTTATCGAAATTGCACTTGAATAGATTTAAACGCTGAAGGGTATTAAATATCAATGTTTCTATCTGATTGGCGAGGATTTGTTTTTATTGGCACTTTAGTGGCATAATGCATGTACATTTAGTACATTTCTACGTCTAACCAAATAGCAGTATAGTAGCACTGTCGCATGTAATTGGCATTTAAGAGTATGAACTTGAAGCATTCGGGTGTGAACACATGAGAAAAACAAAACCACTTGTAAACTTTTGATGAGCTGCTATGCGCTAACAATAAGTAATTTATAAATGAAAAAAGAAGAAACCGCGCGACGTAATAAATGCATGAAAGAGTCTTCCAGAAGTGGACAACTTTGCTCGTCTTTTTCATTTCCATCGTTTAAATGCTTACGGCATTTAACTAAATAATAAGTCCATCAGTTATGCGACAGGTGAAAGCACAGTGACGTGGTAGGAAAGCCGAAAAACTGAAATAAAAATGAGTGTCGGCAATTACATTCTGTGTAAAACAATGTCGAAACCAGCAGCAGTTAGATTTTAAGGGCATTAATACTTGATACGTGATAACTGCTCAATGTCATGGTATCCTTGAAACTTCAAGATATGCCTTACCTTAATCGACGCTGCTGCGGTGTTTGCGGCCCATTCCGGCTCAAGCGATACTACTTCGCATAAAACCTATCATTGGTTTTTAATTTAGTGTTTCTTCTTCTGTTGAAGCATAAAACGTGAATTTTAGCGGATTTGTTTCCATATTTTTAAAAAGGTTTGAGTTTTAAAAAATCGCACATACAGTTTATATTCGAGTTATCCTCCTCGTAATTTTGCAGTGTTTTCAGTGAAAGCTGGTATTGTATTGTGAAAAATGAAAGTGTTTTCTGTGTGCTGGCTATTAAAGAGAGGTAATAATACAGGCAACTTTCAGTCAAGTTGACACCACTGCTTACATTATTTATTGTATCGGAAGTATGTGAATGTTGTTATCAATGATATGGGGTATCTTGAAGCATTTTAGACGACTTACCTATTAATTAAGTGTGCTAGTGCCAGCAGCATTACGTACAAAGCTTGAGCTTAAAGGTACAATGATCTTACTTCTCACAAAAGTGCCAATTGTAAAAATGTTTCTAAAACCGAAGCCAACAAAGACCAAGGAGAAATTTCCACCAATTAAACAAGTTTTCACAGCTATAGAGGATACAGCTTTGGAAAGTGAAAAAGAATCCAAAGTTAAAGCAGCGCCATGTCTTACGGAAATTCAAATTTAGGAAATTTGTCCTCTAACTACTGTTACTTTTGTGCACGGGACTAAACGAAAAAACGAAGAAACTTTGTAATGCCTGGAAGTCTCAGTCCGGCGTTAACTAGCGCTGAGCACTAATAAATAATGCAAAGTTTTTGGCATGTTATTACGTCGTTGTCATGTCAATGTCGGTAATATCCCTTAATACGATAGTTACATGACCACTACAGGTGATCTATCTAGTCTAGACCAGATAAAAACGATCATAACACACGTTCCTCGTACATACATAATCAATCATCAAATAACTGTTCAACCGGTACATGCTCCGCATACAAAAACTCTAATATAAAAACCTCTCTCTTCACCGTTTTGATGAAATGTGTTGATAAAACTTTCGAGATAAATTAGAATACTAAACAGCTTTTAATGAGGATATAAAAGTGGAACAGTCAAGAGTGAAACAGTCAAAGTAAAGTGATAAAGCCTGTTCACGCACTTTAAGAAATTCAACTTAAGCGTGATGAAAGACTGGACTGTATCGACATCAAATTTATTCTTCATGTTAGTAATAACATTTAATGTATATTCTCACACGCGTCTTGTTATTAATACAATTAATACAGGAATTCAAAAACGTTCAATGTTAATGTAGTGCATTGTGGGGAAATAGGAGAAAGCTTTATACCTTCCAATGCTTTATGTTAAGACGTTTAAAACTTTATTACAGAAACCATTGGACGGCAAACCTAATGATTCGTCAATTCCACCTCCCAGACTGAATTTATATGTTGAAGGCAAAATCTTACTTCTAATTCCTTTTTTGTTAATCATTCATATCTTAAAATAATTTAAAATGTGATGTATTATTAACTTAATGAACTCAAAAGAGCAGCTATACCAGTTTACTTAACACAAGCAAATTAAAACCGTAGTTCCAACGAAAACTTTATAAAATCTACATAAATACATGCATATTTCGTACCTACACTCATTTAAAAAAAATAAGTATACATTTACTACAACAAATATAAAGCCAATGAAAGACGACGCGACGCCACGTAAGTAATTGGGGAAATAGGAAGGACTTGGAGGACATAATATAGTACAATAGCTATATTAAATTGATCATTTTTAGTTTTCACATTATCTAATTGATTTGTGCTCAATACAGAGTTATTGCGTCGCTTCACGCTTGCGATAACAGATGAGTGTTATATGATTAATACATGATGTAATTACCATAAGTAGCATTTTTTGGTGAACTTCATTATGTTCCCGTTTTAATGTGTCTCAAAAAGTCGTTGTATACTCAATAGCATTAACTAATCAGTAAATATTGACCATTTGCCTGTAAACTCCTCCTTAATTTGAAATAAAGCTCGTTTGGTAACCGTAAAGGTTTGGATCCTTCAATGAACACTCTACTACTCTTAGTTCAAGGTTAATTTTAAATACAAAAATTGACATACTAAAGCGAAAGCAACCGCCTGAAGACTAATCGCACACAGGTAACAGGGAAAAACTCAACTTTTGCCAGAATTTACCAACATTTGAAGTCGCGCAATGGAAAACGTGAAAACAAAGTTTCCGTTCGCCATGTCTATCCCAGGTGTACCCCGCACAAATGCATTATCCAACTTTCTCCTCGTTTACTTTGATTTCGCCTACTACTTATGCCTCTGCCCATTTCGCGTTATCAGTAATCCTCAGTATCCGGGAAACTTTATGGCAACCACTTATATCCCTCAACAAATCATTTGTTTTGCGTTTTCCACTCTTGGTATCCATGGTGGTCTTCAAATGTTTCGAAATCTCCCAAAATACCCGACTGGAGCGAAGTCACGTGACGCTGGTCTATATTTTTCTAGCATTGAACTACACATTCCATGCTATTCTTTGCTGGACAACCCACGTATCATTTTGGTTTCATCGCGACAAGTTTGTCCAAATTTTAAATCATCTGGCCAGTCAAAAATTTCAGTGCCGTAGCGCAAAGTGGTGGCAGCAGAAATCATTTTGTCGGGTCTTGGTTTGCGTCTTCATTTTATTTTCAAATTATGAGTTATTCTTTGGTACATACCTGAGAGCCAAATGGACAAGGAAACTTTTAAACGCAATTAGGACAACGATGTTTCTTCCTGAATACGAGGATTATGAGACGGAGAATGATATTAGTATTCTAATAACTGATTATCTAGCTGTGGGGGTGTTCACGGTAGGGTTAGTTGTTCAGTCAACTTTCACTAACGTTGTAATTACGGTTGGGCTTCTCTTCTCCGTCTTAACCGTTTGGTCTGCTTGCATTGAGTTTAAGAAGATGGTTAACCGCGATGATAACAGTAACACAACGCCCGGAACAAATTTATACATGTTTGAATTTTCCATGAACTCTCGGCTACAATGGGAAGAAATACACACAGCATATCAAAACATTAAAACACTTTGTTATTTTGTCAGTAAAGCTTTTGGGAATATGTTTGCGTGGTCCCTGGCATCCTTCATTGTAAATCAGTCTGTGAATTTGGATGCGCTTGTATTTAGTTCCAAATTTTACACCAAGTTGCATCTGCTAACGTTTACAGTGACGTCGGTCCTAACCTACATTTTTGCAGCAGAAGCTGTAACCAACGTAAGCATATATAAATTTAGCTGGAACCTGTGTATTAATAACAAAAGCAAAATGTGGAATTTCGTGATTGTACTGTATAATATTGGTGTCATTTCAGCTGGACACATTGAAAGTTTGGCTTTCCAAGGATGATAATATCCGACACGTTCCTCCTATGCAAGTCGACTTAGTGATGAGTGATCTCGGAAGTCAAGAAGTAGGAATACTCATTAGTAACCGGTTCACAATAACATACTCCATGCTGTGGAATGTAAGTTACAATATTTCAAACTTTGATGCTGAAAAATCGCGCGTGCCGACTGCCGCGGCGGCGTGTCGATACCAATAATGTACATATAAATTAAAATTGAAGGTACTGACGACAATTGTGACCTACTTCATCATTTGCTTGCAGTCCAGCACCACCAAATTTTTGACTGAAGGATAAACGGCTATATACAGGGTATGAAAATTGTATGTGATGTTTTACTGGAAATATGGAAGACTGCGGATTCCGCCACTTCAAAATTATATCGATAGAGCAGTTTATTTTTAATTGACTCTTTATTTACTGTAGGAACAAACAGGTGCAAGTAAAGTATAAAATGTAAAAGTTTCACGTCATAAAAATAAAAGAAATACTTACTTAATAATTGTAACATCACAGGTGTAGTTGTAAGCATAGTGGAGTGTGAGTGTACCGGTTACATAAAACAAAAAGCATAAAACATTACTCTTGACATTCATAATTTTGGATTTATTTTAACCTGCAATAAAGAAATTAATAATAACAAAATACACCATATTAGCTAACCTCGTAATTTACGCGGGGACTTACCAAGTTGGATATGAAAAAACCATAAAACATTACTTGAATGCGTCATAAGCAGAAATTATCCATTAATTAGTGAATTGCATTGCTTTTAAGATTTGCCTCATCTGTCCACCCTAATTGTATACAGCACAACTTGTTTGTTTTATCCAACAAAAAAGTTCAAACGCCTTTGGTTGACGACCTACAGGATAAAAGTTTCTCTCTTATTGGGACCAGCATTGCATCTCACACTTCCCCTTTAAAAGTGGTTGTAATACATTTCTAACTTGTTGTAACGTCCAAACAACCAGTGTTTCAAAATGGTTATTGTAAAGCAACCATTTTCTGTTCTTACGGAAAATGGTGCTCAACACTGCTTTGCAGACTTGTACTTAACTTATTTCAATTTTGTATACTTCACATTTCTCTGTCCCTTTCGTCTCGTGCCTTGCAAGAAGAACTCAGCATGTTTCACCCTTTCCTCATCTTTATTTCGCCAAATTATTTTCGTCATTTTTGGCATTCTCGGGCACATTGTAAGCACATCCTCAGTTCGATTACAAGTTTCCAAAGCTGACAACCCTGAAAGGAGGAGGGATCCCGGTTTATACTTCGACATCCTCTTCGACATCTTTCAACTTCTCGTTGCGTCAACAACCCAAATCGCATATTTTTTACAAAGAGAAAAATTTCTTCGTCTCTTTACATTCTTAAGAGAAACTTCCTCCAACTTACCTGTGAAAAATTATCAACGAGTAATTTTCAAAATTATTTTGAATTTATTACTTATATTTTTCGCTGCTTCCGCAGTATTTCAATCGTACGCTGGTTTCATCGCCGTGGAATGGAATGCCCAATTCTTAAATCGGTGTCGATACTTGTTCTACCTTCCTCCAGGAGACTCTGTTGATATTAAAATGGTCCCTCCAACGACGTATACTGACTACTTGGCTTTATTTTTGCTTACCGTTGGCTACACCAATTTAATAGCGTGTAACTACATTGTTGTCTCTTTGGGGTTACTACTTCCCGTTATGATTGTCTACACAATTTCTCGCAGGTTTCAAAGCAATTTAAAATTGGTTTCTGACACCAATTTGATGGGCGATAAAATCAATATTGCAGCATCTTCGCATTCTCGTGTACAATGGAAGGAAGTGTATGACTCGTATCAACGAATAAAAATTTTGTGCGGGTTGACGAGTGACGCGTATGGAAACTCTCTGACGTGGTATTTAGCTTTAGGTATTCTTGGCGAATCGCGACATCTGGATAGATTAGTGTTTAGTGAGACGCTATTTGAAACTTGTGTAATACTAATTTACAGTGGAACTTGTATTACCGTGTTCATACTCGCGGCGGAAATTATAATTCATGTAATTCATGTATAATTCATGGCCTCTTAAAAACAAGAATTTATTAGAAGATGAATATAATGGCTGTGTGAATCAATGTTTTAGATAAATTGGATAAAAACTTGGATGTCGAGAAGAGAGGACGCTGTACGACATATTCCATACGAGCAAGCCGCGCCAATAATTAAGGAACTAGATAGTGGGGACGTTGGGGTGCGTATAAGTGACAGATGGACCATAACTTACTCAATGTTGTGGAATGTAAGCAGATTGTTTACCGGTTTACCCATAATCACACGTATTAGCACAAATATTTATAAGGGACATGTCAACAAACTTTTACACAGGTATTTGCCACAACTGTTACGTACTTTGTGATTTGTCTTCAACTTGGTAAGGCTGAATTTTGAACTGGTTTATCGGGACATTTTTTAAGGTAAGGATATCAATCTGCTTCAATTGTATACTTGTTTATGTAAAAGATAAAAGTGTCAAATGTTTTTCATTGGAGTTATTTGTGAAAATTGACATTATTCTGACAGGAATTCTTAAACAGAGGATTAAACTTGTAAAAACACCGTGGGGTCACACTACTGGAGTACAGTATAATCTGGGATGGTACATTTTATTACCTGAGGTTATAAGGGACATATGGTTATGGTAATTTTCAAGTGCTGAAATGAAATAAATTCAATTAAGTTCCTCCTTTTGTGAAAACATTACGATCAGTTCTACAAAGATTGGTAGGGGATTGAATTTGTCAGAAAATCCTAGACGAAATTTTAATTTATTTAGTGCAACTGTTTATTTAGATTTTGCATAATTAGTATCGGTGCATCAATCATGTGCCGTACATTTCAGAACCCAGGAACAGAAAAACATAGTATTCCGTAGTACCCATGCCTGCGTCATGTGGTACCCGATAACCCGATCATTCTGAAATCTTGGACTTGAGGGTGGTTCAACAAATGCATGGATGTGTCAACGTCTAGCCAGTACCTTAATGGTATAGCAAGTATACATTGTTTAATGGCTGACTGATGTTGATACGATGATAGATGTTGACATCTGACTATCTGACATCAATCATTTCCTCGTGATCCCCGCTACGTCAAACACTTGTAATTGCGTCATTTTCCCATATTCATCAAATTTGTAGACTCTCCCACACGTGTATGTTTCTTGTTTTGGTAACAAAATCTGCTCATTCAGATGAAGGTATTTAATGATATGATAAGACTGGCAAAGTCATGTCTATTTGTTGTTCCCCTATAATACACTGCAGTGTAAATTCGTAAATTTTTCTGTATACTATAAAATTATCACGCTCAAGTCATCATAACATTAAACCTTACAAAATCCCAACCGATATAGAGAGAAATATAAGACAATGATGAATTTATAATTATACTCATGTGTCGTCATTGTGCATATTTATTGAACAGTGACTTCTATGAACACGCCTTTATTATGCATGTAGCAATTGTTCAACATTCCGATTTTTAAATCTATTGAACGTATCTAGAGTTGAGAATTCCTAATTCGTTTAATGTGAAGTAAGCACGATGTTACTTTCTGAACTTGTAGGTATGAAAAGGAGGTCTATAAAAATAAATCTCTAAAATGTCATGCCCGAATGATGGTGAATGCTTTTACTAGAAGTACAGGTTTATATGCAGTATCCCCTTTCCTCAATTCCAATTTAAAATTCTATGAGGAAATTATTCCTGTCACAAAAATACGATGTGACATTATATGCTGTATATGTAGTATTATAAAAAATACAATATAGTAATGCCGTTTAACACGTATACCTGCTGGATAGAGTAGTAGCAGAAAAACTCATGCTTACCTGTCATCTGTTACGACCGTGCCTTTCAAGCCCTGTGAAATAATGTCTAGAACGGAGTTGCAATTTCAATTATGTATCGCATTCCATCACATTGACGCATATTACTTGGTGCTCTAATTAAAGTTGCACATTTTCAATATAAATCTACACTATACTGAAGCATTGAAAACCTATTTGCATCAGAAAAATCCTTTAAACGTAAAAATTATTGAACTTTCTGGCATTATTCATTATTTACTTTATGCAATGCTTGAAGTAGTTTTTGTACCACAGATAATCATTAGCAATAACACAGTAATCTTTCTCGTTTCCTTTTGAAGTTCCGACCACCAATATTGTCAAGGTCAATGAGTCATTCTGCGTTTATTAACATTATTACACAATTTACAAACGTACCATTATTGAGTGGATAATGGGATTAAGACAAGTAAGTGCATGACAAAATGGTACTCAAAACTCACAATGTTATCACAAAGCAAGAATATCTGCCCATCATGGCTAACAATAGAGTAAAAATTACTGTAGTATTTACGAACGGAGTGATTATGATTATTAATACTTCGGCTTTAGGTTTGTTATCAATTATCATTTGCGTGCTGAACATGTAAAACTACTTTGAAATGCAGCAATCATCTATGACCACTTCAAACATCATTCGTACTCAAGTACGGGGCTGAGTGCAGTGGTATATTATAGTAATTGACCAGTTTTATTTTTTCTTGCATTTGTTGCAGGTATTTGGTTACTTAACGTTTATTTTATGCTATTGTCATTGCCAGCCGACCCCTGCTCTGAAATTTTCCATAGAACCGATAATAAAAAAACAAAACTTGTATTTAAATACATAGAAACGTTGCAGACCTTTCTATGTATTTAAATAGAATTTTTGTTTTTTTTTATTATCGGTTCTATGGAAAATTTCAGAGCAGGGGTCGGCTGTCAATGACAATATAACGATCTGAAGAATGTCGTATGTACACACATGCTACATTTATTATTAAGTCTATAGTCACGTTTTAAATAATGAACGGTTTTATAATTACATGGTGTGACCAATCTCCATGACTACATGATAAGTAAACAACTAAAATTTATTTCACTCATTTATTGGCGTTACCACCGTACTCGATCTAAACCAGCCTTGAATCAAATTACTAAATCTCTTTATGGTCTTCCAACTGTTTTTAGTAAACACCACTAAAATTCCGTAAAATCTCTGGTTCTGCTCTAACACGAGAAAAACCCCCGCAATTAGGTAACCAACCAACAACAACATAAACACCATTAGCACATTCCCTGCCATTGATGCTCTCATCTGACTCTCCTGCTTATCTTTTTCCGACAACTCGTCAGACTCGTGATCTTCCATTGCCAATTTAGAGTGCCAGTCCCACAATCCCGCAGACTCTGTTGCTTTTATTCGCTTGATAATAAACGGGGGCACGAATCCGCCGATCACAAATGCATTGTAAGACTCGAAGTACGTTTCCCTCCTGGATAAGTGGAGATTGTGTCGAGATTTATACAATTTTATGGCAATCTTTGCACAAATTGGTATAGGTAGTATAACTCCCACCTGGTCACACTTTTTTAAGTGCTTCACCACTAATTTCTCTTGACGTCTCGAGATTTCTTCTTGGAATACCTCTTGATATGCTTCTAGGTCAAGCGGGTCCATTGGTGGGTGCCCCATTAATCGAAATACTTTCTTCATTTGTCTCGTGGATTCCGGAAACAGTTTAGAATTATTTATTATTAATTGGTTTAAATCACGTGGGCTTGTAGTACGTAGAGAACGAAATGGATAAATTTCAGATGATATTTGAATCGGCCAACCATTTCCGTATATCTGTCCCGATGTGCCACCTTGTATTAAAGTATGTGCATGTCCGCTCCTTAACCCTTGCTGTATTGATAAGGTCTGGCTCACTCGCGTGTATAAAGAGAAGTTGTTAGCAATCAAGTCCTCAATTGAATCGTACGGTATGTGTTGTCGAGGGAGAATCATGTTGTACACATTGTCGTTTCTCCAGCAGTTACTCAGAATCAAAGCTGCAATGGAGAAGCCTAGTAAGGTGCATCGACTACTAACGCTGGTTACGTCGTCCACGTCTTGCTCCAAGTAAAGTCTAACAACGGATTCCAGACATGCTATAAACCTCTTTCTAACATGTCGTCTGGGTGTAACACTCATTTTTAGCATCACAGCTACTAGGCCACCGGAGAGGAGGATTAGTTGCCAGGTAGACCGGTCAAATACATTAACAAGCTCCTCGTACGGTAAACCTGTCAGACGGGAGCGTCCACAAGCGACGAACTTGAATCCATTGGCGACATCTGTCCTGGCCACAGGAAATTCCTGTGCACTGTTTTCCCCAGCTTTGAAGGATTCTCTCCACAGGTAAATTTTCACATTACTTTCACTTCCTTCCGGTGAAAGTATCAGTTTGCCGTTGACACAAACCTTTTGTTGGTTTACTCTAAATGAATAATTTTTAAAAATTTCGATCCAAATGTGCGCTTGTGTTTTAAGTAATTTCTCTTCCGTTGTCGAGGGTTGACGCGTTGTTGCATTACACTTTTTCATCTCGGTACTGAATTTATTAGTGTACTCCGTGTTTCCATGAACAGTTTGTCGCTGTAGCATATCAGTGGACTTTGTAAATACGGGGTAGTTTTTAAGCTCATCAAAGGAGAAAGGCTCGGTTTTAGAATGAGGTCCTTCAGTCTCAAAAATTCCAGTGTTATCTTGACCCCGGACGACATAAACACGTCTAATTTCACTGCCGTGTACAACAGCTAGCATAAGGACGTCTTGTGATATTAAATAATTATGCACAACCTCGTCACTATGTGGGAATGGAGTAATAGGCAGTTTAAAAAAGTTCCAAATCCAGCCATGTTGGTTTCCAAGGTTATAGCCATGCTTTTCTACTTTTACGACTATTAAGTGTAAATTAAGTGCATCTGCCGGCAGTATTCTCATATATTGCCTTAAATTTTTATATCCAAATAAACGTATGTACGGATACCACCTTGTATAAAGAAAGAAATTTTTCGTAGAATTAGGCATGAACAGAGTAATTTGAACCTGGCAACTCCATGGCCTTGAAAACCCGATAAATGAAGCCTTTTCAATTTGTGAGTGGCACCTTCTATTAATATCATTCCGATGCAGGGAACATTTGGACTTGGACAAGGAATTATACTTTCCGGTTTCGTTTCCGCTTTTAACTTCGAAGGGTATCCAAATCGGTTGGTCTTCGATCCGTGTACTTCCGACAAACATTCCTTGTTCCAAACGACGTAGGATTATAGAATGTTGCAATCCGGAACTTATATCCATTCCAAAATAATTGTCTATTGATATCAAGCAACCATGATAACCGAAGCTCTTGGTGTACAAATCCAAATTTTTGATGGGTTCTGAATATCCTGTAGCAAATCTCTTTTCAACAGCGTGATGTTCCGAGAGAAATGTGTTGTATGGTGAGCAGTTTTCACGGGGGAAATTACGACACCATTCTACTAACGGCATGAGTTGATTTGGTAGCACTTTTGGGGGAAAATCCAGTGAAATAAAGATAATGATCAAAATGAAAATATTCCTTATTATCATAAACATTTTTAAAATTTGTAGCACAAGGTAAGTGGGTAGAAAATTTGAAAGCATAAAATTATTGAAAATGAATGTATGAACGTAATTATTACTACAATAGCATTAATACAAAATATAAGCCAGAAACAAGACCAGGAAAATACTACTTAATAGCTGCCCATGCCAATAATACATATAATCCAGACTATTTTGTTATTCATGCTCTCAATGAATATTTCATGAGACTAAGCCAAACCTTCCAAAATTTGTGTTTGTAATGGTAAATGACCAATATCCATTTATTTCCTGTAATATTGCTCAGATAAGGAAAGCTGAATATTGAAACGGTATATTGACAGGTCAGCTTAAATAAGGGATATATATCTTGTGAGAGTCCTGAGGAATGTATCGGGTTAAAAAATAATTTATATGGTAGCCATTTTTCTTTGTCTAGAAAGAAGCAAGTACCTCATTAAATATAGCAGTGAAAATGAGAAAACAAAATCGTAATTATATGGACGGGTATATGTACATACCATCTAAACGCTTACAGTTTACTTACGGCTTTATAGCAGCTATTTTTTATGATGGTTTCGTAAAGAAAGGCGTATATTGATTTTCACATTAAGCAATGTGGTATGTAACACAGTGTTCTGTAGTGAACCTTAAAATGTGGGCCGAAAAACTGTTTCAAAATTCAAATTCGCTCAAAAGTAAACCGTGTAGTGTATGCCATGAATTTACGCAAACATGAAAATATTACAAAATCAAATGACATAAAACTGGAAAATTATAGTGTAATTAAGAAAGAATACAGTTAATTTAGTTAAACATTTCAGCAATTTTGTAATGGGTTTTAAAAAACCGTTCAAAACACATTTGCATTCCTTTGGAACATGATTACGGAGAATAAAATATTTATATGAATTTTGTTTCCATGAGAACTGATTCAAAGGATGGTATATGTAAAAATACCTTCATATTTATTTAACCGGTATTCTTATTTCCATTTGCAGAGCGTTTGTTTTTTGTTAAATTATCCTGAACTTTTTTAATTCCACAAGGTTGAAGTGAAAATTGTGCAAAATGCCCCAATGATAATATTGAACTAAATAGAAAATAAAAATAATATTATAGGAAAACGGTTGCGTGGCACCGTTACAAACATTCCCCGTTAAAATTACATCCATTAAACATGTCCACTAAAATGCCCTTTTTGCATTTTCACTATGTTTTGACCAAAAATGAGGTTCCACACGCATTAAATTTTCAAAATCGTGAATTGTTTCGTTACCATTTTTCTCTCGGCAATTGTCTCAAAAAGATGAGACAGACAAATGGCGCCCAGGCAGTTTAAATATTTGGGGCACTGTGAGCCATCAAGTTTGCTGGACAAAATAACAACGTAACACAACACATCAACACACACATCTCGCTAGTCTCGTTTTCGAGTTTAGAGTCAATGACGAAACGACGATGAGTGTGTGTATGTATTTTTTACGAGTGAATGTTGAATGGGATGGGATGATGATGGATTGACGGAGGAGTAGTAGGTGGAGTACTATAATGGTGAGCACTTGTACAGATGGTGCATGCACTGGAACGGAGCACGTTGTGTTGTGTTGCGTCAGCTTCAGCCTTTCGTCCTGTCCATATATAACTCCATGAACATTGCAGTTTTTTTATCATTTTTTTATGAAGTACATCCAGTGACCTACTAAACCATCCAGCAAAGTTTAAAGGCGAACAATAGAAAAAATACTCGGAAGGTTGCTGTCTGCTGCTCCACTGCTATTCGGTTTTGCTTCGAATAAAAGCCAACCAAATCAAAACAAATGACATCTGACGGAGGACCGTTTATCGGACTAAAAAGTGAAAAATTGTTCTTTTAACACCGATATTATTTGTGAGATCAATTTTTTTTAATTGTGTACTATATCCTTTTAACGGTTACTACTTTTACGTTGTGAACGTGTTTTTGCAGCAGTGCTAATCTTTATAAAATTAAATGTAGTTTAAAAACGTGCGATTTTTTTTGCATTATCCCAACCTTTAATCCTCCCGTTTTAGTCCTGCTGCCTGCGTCCTTGTGAATTTGTTCTCTTTACACTCAGCTGTGTGTAGGGTGTTGGGTGCATCAAGAAAGATTCCAAAATTCAAGGTAAGCAGGAGGATTCGTTAGTAAAAATTACGTTTGCTTTAAATTATTCGTATCAGTAGTTATAAGATGTACGACGAAAGGTTAAGGTCAGGCATTCATTCATCTTATCTAGAGTTTATGTCTCATGTCACATGTGACAAGAAGCCGAAGCCGGGATTGTGATTATGAAAAGTGGGTCAGTCTAGATTTTAATTTGTTGCATGATGGACTTGAGATTGGCACGGACAGATGTGCACCATATTTGTTAGGGAAAATGGAAAATCATCGTTTATAATTATTGCCTGCCTGTGCTCGTAGTTGGATCGGACTATGAGACATGAATAAAGATTTGGTATCTGTTTTGTGTCATGTGTGAGTCGTGTAGGGCAATTGTACGCGTGTGTGGCTCCGATAATAAGATTTATGGCATAAGCCGAGCCTGCCTGGCAGAAAAACTATTTCAAGCCACATAATTTCGTTATTTATTATAATTATAGCTTTACCACGTAATAATAATAATAAACGTTCTACCATGAAACCGCACAGTGACTGACACTGATGGTCTTTCGGGAAATCAATGATTTTAATGGTTCATCCTTACGCTGTTCATTGAGAAAGAAAACCCTAGCCTTGGGTTTTTTCACCAAGTTCATTTATTACGTATTCAATATTTTATCCATTATTGATCGTCACGTCATATCATTGTGTAAGCACGCGGCTAACTGCTGCGCAACTTTAGAATACAATTATTGTAATATTTTCCTCGTTGGAGGTGTACCACCACCAGACCACTCGACAGGTTATAAATAACAAATAAATATTTACATAATTTTAGTGAGAGACTGAGTATTCACCAAATTTTGGGGGAGTAGTTATAGTTGGATTGATTGTGGCGGAGACACGGTGAACAGAAACTGACGATAATTTTGTCTGGTTGTTGCTTGTTTGATAGGTGTGTTTTTGAGGAGAAAAAAGTTGCATTTCTATCGCATTCGTGATGATGGAGTCCAGGGAAGTGATAATTTACTCGGGAAACATTCTTAACAAAGCGATATCCTTACCTATGGGAAATGATGGTATTAATGATGATGAAGTGAGAAAAATATATTTTTTTAATTCAAAATTCCTTTTTTCAAATTTCAATAGTCATGAAATGTATTTATTGGTAAATTATGTTTGGCACTTGTTAGCTATTCGAAAGCTTGAAATCATGTGTGGCTCAAAAACAATCGGAGTTAAAAGATGCGTCCATACCCCTGAATGGGAACGCAGTAGAAGTATTTGCGGAAGATCCTCCCAATGATCTACACGCAAAGGGGGAACGGCTGGATTTAAAAGTTACCTCTAAGTTATTTCTGTACTCTTTGGAAAGGAAGGATATCATTGCTGCTGTTGATAGAGGTACATTTGAGCTCTCATTTAAGTTTTTTTATGCAATCTTTCATTTCCTGAGCTCCATTAATGACATCGAATTTTTTCTCGTCTGTGGTAGGCTTGCGATGCACCTCAGTTGACTACCTGGACAACATTATCCTCTCCTTCTCCCGTTTTAATCAGGTTGCCGCAGGGCCAATGTGCCTAGATCTGATTAAAAAAGCGTGGACAGTTCTTGAGGATCAAGTCGCCTCTGGTAAAGTGAAGATGTTAGGCTTATCGGATGTGGACCCAGAATTATTTATTAGTTTTCATAAGACGGCTAAGGTAAAGCCGAGCATTGTCCAAATTAGTTTGTCGACTTGTTGCGTCGTTCCAGAAGATCTGGCAAACTACTGTTTAGATAATTCCATTCTGCTGCTTACCCATAAAGATCCAATAAGTAAGTGTATTGAAAATTATTCTCATAAGATAGCTAATTATTACATATCTTTCCCACATACACACACACGTGCATACATGACTCTATTCTAATTTGCCTTACCCACAGACGTGCTACCGACCGATAAGGTTAAGGGACTGGGCATGTTGGTCAACGAGAATGGCTTCGTCCCGTCGTCGCCTGCAGCAAATTGGGTGCCTATTTGGGTGATGAGAGTACAGGTGTATTTAAGAACACGGGGAGTGCTAGCGACAAAGGGCTATGTGGCAGCACTAAAAACCACCACTCCAAGCGGTGGTGACATTCCATAATTTTTTTTTAAAGAGTCAAGTTTTGTGGCACTTACTGACGTCACCTTGTACCGTACCACTGTTGCAATTAATGTACTTAGAATATAGTGAAAGTGGTTTAATTACCACTACCGTCACACAACACTTTTGTCGATCGTTAATATAAATATGTACGTCGATGTTAGAGCATTTAAGAAAAAAATATATTATGCACAAATATGAAATGCCTGTATCTGGATATAGGTAGGTTGGTAGGGTAGGTAGATGGGTTGATGGGTATATATATTTATGTGTAGTTAAAACCGCAACTTACTACATTGTCAAGTTGTTACAGTCATAATGATGATGGTCTATCTGTGTTACTGTGTCTCTCTATGTCTTTAGCTTCTCTGTTAACAACAGTTACCTCTAAGAATCAATATTATTATACCAAAAAATACAAAAAATCTAGTGACATTTTTACAAGAACCTTGCGTAGTCAACAGAAAAGTACATTTACAATGTTTAAACGTTTGGTCATGCATGATCAGTTACAAATTGCAACTTGCAAGCATAATATTTACTTATTACAGATTTTAGGTGCATTTAATTTGTGGTGGCGATGAATTATATTAATTCAATTTTGTAAATATTCTTTTCTTCAATAAAACATTTATTTTGGAAATAGGACAACAACATATTGTATCTGATTTAATTATTTTTACATTTACTTTAAACTCATAAAAGTCCATGAAAAGGACAAAGTTGATAACTTTCTCTCTACTGAACTACAATGTATGCTACGGGTGTTAATTGGTTTTTTAATTAATTTATTACTTTTGTTCCCATGACTTAATTATAGATCCCAACATTATTGATCTAATAAGCTGGTTACATGGCGTCCTCAACGGTTCCTACGATGAAAACTTTGATATCAGAAGCTTCTCAAGCCTTAAAATTATTGAATGGTGCCGTCTGTTTGTACAAGCCATTGGGCTATGGGATTAACCGAACTATGAAAGAGTTTAAATTTAAAATACTTGAAGATTTGAACAATATGAAACCCCCGCCCCGCAAAGAAATCGTTGAGGTACGACGTGTGAACATGAATGAAGAAGAAAGGAGATTTCCCTTGGAAGGGGAAACCGTGTTAACGCGAATCCCTGACGGACCTGGGAAGCAGATCGAGATCACGAAAGGTCTTAGCTACACCGATCATCCACTTGTGATTGGGAGACGGTATATCGAAAAAGATATAAAAATGCTTGGATCAGCCGCAACATCTTCAGAAATTAGTGGAGTGCATGGTTGGTATATACTATATACGAAATAGTAAATCAATTACCTCTTGTTTATATTTACAAATGTGTCATATTAACATCTTTCTTTTTAGTGTATGGAGTTGGTACTCGTGGTGTCACCATCGCCCGAAATATCTACAGTTCACGCTGGGTTCGCACTTATCTAGTGTCAGGCCGTTTGGGTGTTGCCACAGACAACTGCTTCCACACTGGTCGCATTATAGAGAAGGCTACATACGGAAGCGTGAGACCCCATATGCTTGAAAAATATCTACTTTCCATTCAAGCTAGCCACCAGCGAATGGCGTTTCAAGCGTCCGGTGCACCAATTAACAGCGATAGGGCTTACGAACTGGCCAGTCAAGGTTTGGTTCGCCCCGATTCACATAGTCACCCCATCGTGTACGCTTTAAAGTTGACAGACTTTCAACCCCCAGACTTCACCGTAGAAATGAAGGTCGTCAACGAAGAGTTCCAGTATTTGAAACAACTTATACACGATATCGCCTTAAAAATTCACAGTACCGCCCACTGTACAAAAATTCAGTGCACCAATGTCGGCCCTTTTACGGTGGAAGATGCTCTCCTTCATAAGCACTGGAATACGGAACATGTCTTGAGCAATATGCAGTTAGTTAGGAATCGGTTAAAAGATTTTGATTTGACTCAGAGAGATCCATGGGTGACGGAAAGCGTGGACAACACGAAAGAAAATACTTTAAACCATAACTCGCAGCGATTCAAATAAGCTACACAGATGTAATCAAACTTAGACTTTAATAAAAAAAATTGTATTTAATAATAATAATCAACTAATTTAGAATTATTCAGACAAATATTCTATGTAATATGTAATTAATAAATTTGTTTGAGTGAACGACTGAAGTTGCTCACGAAAGGATGTAGAAACAGCAAAACCCAAAATCGTTTATTGGGGCAACGTGAGACTGGCGATAAGAATAGTTATATTTAGGTCTAATGGTATTTGCTTTTAGTGGATTTTAAAATCAAGTACACTAATTCTAAAAACGATTAATACAATTATAGTTAGTTATATTCATTTAATTTTGTATAGTACATCAGAAATTGTTTGAGTTCCCTTCACTTTAGCACCAATCATCAATCAACGTCTCGGCTTCACACCTCAAAACCTCTTGTTAGCCAAAATGAAATTACGTCTTCTCACCTCCTCATCATCGTACCGTCATCACCCTAAATAACCCGCGTATTTAATTATTTTTATCATCTCGCATTACATCACTACATTTACATTTCCCCAGCCATACCTACCCTACCGTACCTCTCTCTTCCCTGTCCATCCAAAAAAATCCTGTGGTCTTCTTGTCCTTGTCGATCGCGTCAGTTTTGTTCAAACAGAATAGAATATCTTTTGCTTTTCTACATCTTCTCCTTTTGCTTTTACTCAGAATCCCACTTACCCAGCAGCAGACTGAGCCTGTGGTCCACACTTCTCAAACAGGTAATAATGTTAATATTTTCCACGTCTGCTCTACTTTCTGGTGACGATATGCCCATTCATAATAGCACAGTTCAGCAGTGAACAGTAGAAGCACTACCTATTTCTATTTGTCTCCGACTGTGCAACTCCACCAACCAAGTATCAAGTTACATTCATTCGCGTTGTTACCAAACAAACTCTCGCCTTTTCCTCTTCTTCTCGTCTCGACACGCGGTAATAGTCTCTATTTTACTCACCTTTTTGGTACAAAATTCTCTCAAACATTTTGTCGTCGTGTATTGTATCGCGTACCATGTATTTTATTTTGTGAAGATATCTTTTCTCTGAAAAAAAAAAAATTCTCAACTCTTTCCGTTTGCTTCATTTTCATTTGATTATTCGCCTCAGTTGTTTTGTCCGTCTGCTACGAAGCCACTGAGAAGCCAGTCGCGCACATCGCGTATGCATTTTACCATTTTTACTGGTCTTCACTAACTTTTCTCTATCTCTGGCTTTTTTTTGTATTTTTGTTTTGTGTTGGCTAAGTGTTGTTTTTCGTGTTGTGTTGTACAAAAGGAGTATTCTTTGTGGTTGTTCAAAAAACGGTGATGCTAATGTTAAATACACTTTGAAGCAAATACACGGATAGACATTTTACACACGGCAAGAGCAGAGATTCTTTGCTGTGGTATTGGGTTCCGTCATCATCATCATCAATTCAATTCCCTTTTCCCTGTGACAGCCCAAGCAGCAGCAGCAGCAGCAGTGTACTTGTTAGGAGTAGAGTCGGCTTCTATCACACTCTCTGGCTTCGATTTCGCCGACACTATACCACCACCACAAGTCTGTCTGGTACAGCTAAATCATTTGCGTTTACTACCTATAGTAGAGTTGTACACCTCTCCTGTGGGTTTTTTAGTCTCTGTGATAAAAAATACATAAAAGAAAGTAATATATTTTTTACTAACTAGCCACCTAAACTACCATTTTCTGCAATAATTGTTGCTTGACTGCTTCAGCTGTGGAGTGAAGGAGCAAGTGGACAAGAAAGAGGGACTTTTTACTTTGATTTTGCAATAAACAGAAGACGACAACCGTTTTTCAAGGGAAATAAAATGGCTGACTCGGCGAAATTGAAAAAGGCTATTAACGGTAAGTATTAAGGGGTTAATAATTGCTAATTGAAATACGGATGGAAGTGGTTTAGAAGAGAATGGAATGAATGGGGAAGGAAAGGCACAGGGGTTGGAGCGTCTGTTGGAACAGATTTGGATGTCATAATGACTTCCAATTTGAAATTAATGTGGTGTAGTTTCGTTTCATGGTAGTTGGAGGAAGAGATAGCAAAGGGTAGTAGTGCCAAACCGGCTTTTGAAGTGGAGGTTGGAGGTATATCCAGAGGAGGGGTTTAGTTTTATGGAATGGTATATTTATGAAGCATTGGGGGAGTTCTTAATGAAAGTCAGCTGATAATGTTGATATCCGTTATTGTCGCCTGATGTGAAAAAGGACGCCGACGCCAGGAAAGGCGTAACAGTAGTGTATAAGGTGTAAGGAGGTTTTTGTGGACAAGTGGGTATAACTTGAGTTGAAAGTTACTTCAATATTTTAAAATTCAGTAACTTTATTACCATCATTTTATTGTAAAAAGATCAGTTTTTCAGCGAGTAAATTAATTGTTTATAGCTAACTTGTGCTAATAATTTTATGCTCAAATAATTTTGTCAATTTCAGACATTTTGGATGATGCCGATTTAAACACTATCACTGCCAAAAAGGTGCGACAACAATTGGAGGCTAAACTTAAAATGGACTTGGCTGACAGGTATACTATTGTCGTAATTACTCTTTTGTCGCTTGGAATATGTTGAAAAAATAATCATCGGTTTAATTACACAGGAAAAAGGAAATTGACGAAATGGTTATGGAAATTCTGGAGAAAAAACAAGATAAGAGTGAGGAGGAGGAAGAAGAAGATGCCTCATCTGAAGAAGAAAAGAAGCCAGCACCAAAGGCTGCTGCTGGTCGTGGTCGTAAACGAGCAGGTGGATCGGACGATGTAAGATCGGTTTAGTTTGTGCATTACATCTCTTATAGATGTTATGATTCCTAGTGGCCTAGATAAATGAATAGAGTGTTAATAATAATTTTTTGACTTTACACAGAGTGAGGATGACTATGTTCCTGACAAGAAAGCCAAAGGTAGCAAGAAGAAAGCAGACTCTGACGATGATGCATCAGATGAAGACTGGGGAAAGAAGGGTAAAAAGGGCAGCGGTGGAGTAAGTTGTTTTTTTTACAATAATGAGCGAATTACAAATTCCTAATTTCTCCTTGACATCTCGAAATTTAATAACTTGCCTCACACTTCATAGGGTCGGGCTGCAAGTGGTGGTGAGTAGTAATTGACTTTTTTTTGCAAATCTTTGATTACTTCCTTTATAAGCCGTTATTATCTACTTTTTTGTGTAGGTGTTAAGCGTTTTCGAACATTTGGGATGATGAAACACTTGAAGAATCACTTCATTGATTAGACGAAACTACCAGAGAAGAGAAGACTTTTTATATCTTCAGTAATTAGGCAATATCAATTTTGTTTTACGTTTTAAAATCTGAATTCTTTTGCTGCTGTTACGTTGTTTCGATGAATACTTCTTAATTATGTAAGCAATTATTGACTCGTTGTGTTTGACTGCGTCAGTTGTACACGCCATGATCATCTTAACAGGCAAGTTTGCCAGATTATTATATTATAATGTATAACTTGAAATTTAAAAGCATGTGAATTCCCTGTTGTTTGTCCCTTTTTTGATAATTTTAAATGATATTGTTATAAAAACAATTATACTTTTAGATAATTAGCAAAAGTCGACATGTAGAGGCTAGGCATATATAGTTAAGTGTTTTACGGATCTTCGGGTTAGTACTCACGACGTTATAAATGATATAAAAGATATTGACAAGATCCGCCACTTGTTTTTGTTGTTGTGTTTTTACAAAAATGAAGTTAACGTTTAATATACATAGTTGCAAACTCCTGGTTTTAAGGAAGGGAAATCTTACTGTTATACGTAAACCACAATTAATTACTTATGGTACTACAAGTGTTAGCAGTTAGTTTAAGAAAAATTTTGTTGTGACGGCAAATGCTGCGCGTTCTAAATAATACGTACTTCAACAACGTACAATGGATAGAAATAATAAAACAGCTGAGGAAAGGTCTTCAAAGTTTAACTATCTAGTACGAGGAAAGAAAAAATGTGTATTTAATTATGAAATTTACTACCACTATATACATATTTCCTATTATATTAAGACTACTCCTGATTGTGAAATTTACTTTTAAGGATAAAAACCAGCAATTTATTCAAGTTTAAGATATCTCGACGAAATACATAATGATGTTCAGTATCAGAAATACGTATGACAAAGTATTATTATTACTTTTCATTTAAATCACACTTGTAATAATAATTATTATGTGTAATGTATTGTAACATGTAACCAACCACCTTCTGTATGGATACTATTTAATGGCGATACAAAATAAAAGGTCGATAATTAATGAGGATGATGTGAAATACTTTAAAAATGTCGTACGACCGCCTATTCTTTTCTTGCATATATTGAAAATTGACGGAATAATGAGTAGTACTATTTGCACAACGGTTTATTTCTGTTTTAAGGATTCATCAGTAGTTGTTTTAATGTTTTCATTCACCATCATTATATTATAATAATAACTATCTTTCATTACCATAATATAGAATATTCTCGTTTCTCCTAAAAATTATAAATAAACTCACATTTCTCAATTCAAACCCTGACAATTTCCGACCGACCAGAAAGAAAGGAAAGAAAAACGGGACATATACATACAAGCTTACTTCACTCTTTTGTACAACAATCATGAGTAGTAATAATTGCTGCTGAAATATTTTGATTGCTGAAGAACTGCCATGTTTTTCCTTTTTCTTAAAAATCAGCCGTTATCGCCGTCGATCACATTATTATTTTTATTTATCGAAGCACACACTATCTAAAGGTCTATATCATTTAAATCTTTAAAATATTTTTCTCTTCTAAAGTTTCTCAAATATTTACATCAGTTCCTGGCGTATAGTTCTTTTTATTAATAAAGTATTAATTGGTTTTTAATAATAATAGCATTACAAGTTATCTATCTACGTACGTATGTATAAATCATGCTGATATTGAGGTTGTTGCTTTAAAGTACTAAACAGACACTTACAGGCAAAAATTATATTTTGCTATTTTTTTTCTTGTGTATTTTTCTAAAATCAAATTATCTTTTTGATTTACAATCGGTCTACTACAAATAGTACCCTTCGTTTGATGAAAAAATATATAAATTAAATGTTTACATCTGTCTCCCAAACTGTGCTCGTTCGTAAATACGTTTGTGTCTGACCTCTTGAAGAGGAGCTAAAAAAGGCATTTTAATTTTTTTTGATGGTCACTTTTTTCTTGGTATACAGTTACACGTATCATAAGCAATAAGATAATTGAGTGGCTCTGTTAATGGTTGTAAAAACTAATGGGATCATTGAATAAAGTGATCACTTTAGTTTTTCTGATGACAATGACGTTGTTTTTCGAGCAATAATGATGTTGACGAGAAATTTGTCTTGCTAGTACAAACATGGTATATATTTTTTGGTAAAATGGAGCAGTAATGTTTTAAAACTAAAATAAAATAAAATATATATTTTCGTACACAAGAGTATATTATTACATAATTTGCTTAATTAAATTAGTAGTAGCACACAAAAAAGACTCCCTATCTTTGGAAAGAGGAATGCTCTAATTTTTCCTGCTCGCATTCTGAAATTACAACGATCGGTCATCAGCAGTCATCAAAAAAGAAAACACAAACTCACAGTAAAATAGCGTAGGTAGTAGTTATATAGCTACATAGCACACTTGTGAAAATAATAGTGTAGCCTACAATTCCTGTGTTCGTAGACAGCAGTAGTACTCACTAATCAGGTTGTATGGTTTTGAAAGAAGATACCGTTTCTATTATTATATTTTTTAATTAGAAAAAAAACTTTTTAGCCTTCAAGGTTTTTGCTGTTTTTGTAAAAAGAATTTGTTTTGAATTTCTAAATATTCCGAGAGTTCATGATATAGTTTTTCTTGATTTTTTTGGCGTTCATTTCTAATTCTACCATTCCTTTTTCTTTTCGTCCATTGACACTCCGCCAGGTCCGAGAGAGACAACCATAAGAAGACCTCCGATAACTGATAACGTCTATAGGGACAGAAGGACAACGCACAAATTAATTAAAACTGAAGGTGGAATGCAAAAACTATAAAAATTACATTTTTCATTTGTTATTAGTATTTCGGCGGTGTCTAAAGCAGCCCTTACCTGAAAGAAATCATATTTAAGGAAGTCCCGCATTGGCTTGTATGATGGGATGGTCCACCAGGCATTAAAGTAAAAGTTTAAGACATTCAGCCAAACAACTAAAATGAGTGCACTAAGTTTGGTTTTAAATCCGATTGTTACGAGCACCATCAGTACGGAACCCACCACGTTCTGAATAATCTGAGGAGAGTAAAACGTAAAAACAACAGATAGATAAATAAACAAGTTACAATGAGCAGTGATATTTACACATTTTAACCCAATCTTACCAACCTGCATAAAAGATAGTTCCATCCTTAACAGAGTGACAAACATGAATACGAGCAAAATGCGGCCGACAAACTGCAAGTACGTCTTTGGCTTGTTATCACCTATATGAAAAACAAGTACAGAGACAATAAGTTAACAAAATTCCTAATTCAACAGGCACAATACTCTGAATGAAGATAAAACACATTTATTTACCTAAAGATGGAACACCTGCCAAAATGCTTTTGGATTCTACTCGACTTTCCGCGAGGACCAAGGCTAGGGCACCGATCAGCGCCAGATTTCTCATGAGGAATTGGAAGTCCCATAGGATACTATACGCCACGGTCTGAAATTTTTAGATATAGAAGTATTCCTCAGAAATTGATACAAATATAACAATGTATATAGTGTCTAATCCGAACACTAGCGCGCAAGTGTGCAAGTTTTAAGAATCAGAAAAATATTTGATTGTGAATGTGACAATAAGTGTGTACCTGAAGGATAACGATGAAAAAGAGAATACCACAGGCAATATCTACTTTGAATCTCCACAGTACCATTATACAGCCTCCCAATTGACCTGTTAGCAAACAGTTTGAATACCACATTACAACTTCGTTGTCAATTTATCTAATTTTTGCTTATATTTAATAACACAGATTTGTATCTGTAAAACTTGATGGATGCTGGATAGTCATACCAATTAAATTGATGAGAACAAAGATGGTCGCCAAAAAGTAGCCACAGCCCCATGACGCGTCCATGTAATCACGTTGTTCATTCCATTGAAAATACATTCGAAGCCCATCCTCCAAGAAGGTAGATATCAGACAAAATCTAGCCACATGTGGAAGCACATGCTTTGATTTCCTAACAATCTACAACATCAAAATAAAATTTTTTTTATTAAACATCATCTTATGATTAATCCCTTGCATTTCGTATGCACTTCAACGTCTCCTCACAAGCCACCTTCAACCTCTGACCTTCCTTGCACTAAATATAAGGCCGCTCACTCACTCACTACAAAAACAACCATGACAACCAACAGTAAACATGCTCATCCGGCGCTCTCACCTGATCGGCTACTTCTTCCGCCTTGGCTAAAAATTCTTCTTTGGCCACCATACTGATCACTCTCCTACTTAAATTTCTATTTAAAACCTAATTAATTAACCTACGCAAACTCCGTCGATTTAAAACACTCTACAAATTTCCCTTCTCCCCTCAAATATTTTAAAACTACCGAAACAATTCTAAAATAAAATAAAATCCCTGTAAAAATATCCAATGCACTTTCCCAACACACACAACAAGAAGACACACAATCTGTCTATTTATCTTTCTAACTGGCTGTATGTATGTGTGTGCGTGTAACAACCCACCAGCAGCAGCAACAGTAACGTGCAACGTAACAGTTCACCAATTAATTAATCTAATCTATCTTATGATTCTCTCTCTCCACAACTCACACGTAAGAGATGCTACAGCCCACCTGGCAATGTATTTCAATTTTGGTGTGTTGTATGCCCTTCACTACCACTAACCCGACTATTTTTAATTTTCAAATGTGCTCAACTCTTCGTCTGCGCATTACTGAGTACTGGCAGTTAAAATTTTTCTTAGCACTACGTCTACATTAAAAGACGACAGAGAAGAGAGAGAGGGGCTGCGAAAGAAAAACTAGCAGTGCACTACGTTTCTTCGTCTTCAATAAAATTGACTTTTGACGGACTGGCTGCTCTCCTTCTTTACTTCAAACACACAGACACACAGCTTTCTAGTAGCTCACACAACAGCTCACACAAAAAATTGTACACGTTGGTTATCTACCGACTTCGTCGTCGATGAAATGCCTTTACACTTTACACAAAAATCGTATATATACTAACAAACAACACTATATACGATAAACGATGATGGTGGTAAGGGTAAGTATGTGTGCGTGTAAAATTGTCTTCGTTTTTATTTTCAAGTGCCTTTCATTTGTCGCTGTCTGCGTAATATCCACAATCCATAATACACACTAATAATAGCCACCGATACACATTTTGCAATAACCTGTCTGCTGAGCTGCTGGTTATGTGCCAATGATGATGATAATATGAGGCTATTTATTGGGTTGATAATGAGAAGCAGCAAAACGGAGACCTTATGATAATATGGAATAGCTCTGCGTATAGGTATAGCGTAATAGTCCGTCCGTCAAAACCGTCACGTCATATACGAAAGCGAATTATAGAGCTGTTACAAGTAGCCCCGTGAGGCTAGGGGATAAAATCTGTGTAAGGGTAAAGGGGGAAGAGAGGTATGATGCCTCGAAATAATACGTGATGAATAGGTAGGAATGTCAGTGTTTATAGGAGAAATTGTACAGGTTTTCTTTTCAGAGTGATCATATGTATGTACGTGTATGTACGTCAGAGTGGTGTAGCGAGGATATTGAAATATAATAGGTAGTAATGTATATATACCTAGTCACTATATACCAGGTTGGAGGAGGAGGAGATACATGACTGTGGATGTGGACGATGATATAATACCTTATGCCGTAGAGGAAGATGATGATGTGTAGGTTTTCTACGTCGAGAGACTTGTGGAGTTTGTTGAATTATATAAAAGTGTAGTAGTTTGAATTATAAGCAAAATGTAAAGCTCAAGTCAAGTGCATTTTGGGACTGTTCATTTAAAACGAGACGATAAGAACCATTATTTCAGCCCATCCACCCCCATCGTGACACTGGCATGTATTGTTAATGTTTGGTTTTGGGTAAATAAACAATTTTTGTAAATCCGAGAAGGCGACTCTAGTTGGACAGCCCCTTACTCAAAAAGATTATTACGAAACATGAAAGCTTTACTTTACTAGTGCATTTATCTGAAAATGTAAAAGAATACCGGATTGCTCTGTATAACTTGTATAGACGGAGCAGAAGAGCAGCGTTTGCTGGGATATTTATACTCACGCGCAAAATGTAAGTGAAGTGCTTACAAAAGGTGATATTACTTTTTGATCAAAAGGATAATATGCCTATGTATCTTGTGTGTAAAGATGGTGACTGCATTTAAAAAGGCATTTACTTAATTTCGATGTACACAACAAATTGAAACGTTGGCTGGTTGCTGCGTGTGACACAAAAATACAAAGTCACGCTAGTCGTTACTCGTTTTCACATGCAACTTAGTTTGCTCTACGAACGCTAAATTAATGATGATGATGCGTTGTTGTGTTGCGCAGTGTTTGGTTGAATTGACTTTTTATGCACTTGGGAGTTTCGAGCAAACACTTGCTTTCCATTTCTGATGAAAGATGCAGTTTACCTGCTCAATACGTATAATATTATGGGATGATGATGGTTTGGTTTTGAGTATCTTGTGTACACGTTGCGTTGGTAGCTATTTAGTCGTTTCATTTGATGCTTTCCTATAGTACTTGTTGTTTGTTGGCCTTGCATTGTGTATTATGGCATGGTGCAAACTGTGCATGCACACCCTGCATTTTGTAGTGCATTTGTTCTAATTAAAAAGGACTATTCACTCACATATTTACCTTAGTAGATGCACCTACTTATGAATTTTCAATGTGTCTCAAGCCGTCTCAGAAATGCCTGTAGGCAACGGACAATAATGAGTGTCAACAATGCAAAAGGTGGTAGAAAATGGGAGAGAAGGCGCATTGTTGTGCGATATGGTATGACCACAAAAAATGTTTTATGAATAGTGCTGTGTCATTAACCAACAGCTTAGAAGAAAGGAATTTCTGTTTGGAATTACCCATCCTAATGTGCTTTTCTCTGGCAACGGATAAAACCCAAAAATGCTGTGTAGTGAAAGATGTGTGTCGCGTCGAAGCTTCAGTTTCGGATGAAAGGTTGGATTTTTGGTGGAATAATGTCGACAGGGGGTGTCGTCGCTGTGATTACAATAACGACTTCATTTATTTTCAAAGCACACAGCTCCTTCTGTTGGACGACACCTGTGTTTTAAGTTCTTCACGACGAGACGAATAATGTGTATTTTACTTGGTATTAAATTGGTCCCCTAGAATCATTATATGCGTCTTCTCCAGAATTGAACTGATTTTATTATCCAAGGGAGGCATTACGATGACTGCTTGCAATGCTACTCTAACTCTAGCATAAAATTCAAAATAAAATAACTAGAATGTTCATGAAGACTAAAAAATGCCCCCTTTCATTTAAGGACTACATGGGGGCAATTTTGTTTTTTTTTTGTAAAATTGCATTTTGTACACCCTGCGCCCATGGAAGCAAAACCTTTCTTTTTATTAGGACATTTCAATTTCATACCATTTTAATGCGCTAGAAATATTGAACTGTATAACGGGTTCGTATAGGAGGGATAACTACAGAATTCTTTCATGTCAGTTCTTTTGCATGAAACAGGTAAGACAGTTAGGGGATTTCATGAAGATTGAAGGGGTTTGGTTTTCCCAGTCAGAGTTTCAATTATCATTACGATATTCCATTGTTAGTATCCGCAGTTCAGCAAGTAAACTTTAATAGTAAAAGAGTTGGCAAGGCAAGTAAGCCAAACCACCACCGAATTGAGCATTTTTTCATTGTTTATGTATTAATATTATTAAAGTATGTTGTCAGAATAAATTAATAGCAACATATTTCGATGGCTTTTGTTCACAAAAATAAGAACACAAGTACAAATTCTAAAAAATATTGTGAAACTATAAGATTCGTTTTTAATAACATCTAACGGATAAGTCAATGAAAATATCACTACACTACACAATAACCTGGTAAGGGGACATCCTTTAATTACGTAACGCTGAAAAATATCATTTTTGACCCCGGCCCTCATGACCTAAAAATGTAACATCTATGATAAACGCACCTTTTTATACGCAACGAAACGTAAATGTAATACTATTATATAGTACTATACTTATTATTGTCATGGCTGCATTATTTTTATTGATTGGCTTAAATCAAATAAAAATGCATTTCTTAATTTGTCCAATTATTTATTGAAATCATTTCCACGGATTGATCATCTACAAATTACTGAAAGACTACATTTTATTTGAATTCCATACTTCATTAAAGTAAATTACTCTTTTCAAATAAGTCAACAGTCAGCACTATAGTCATTCCTCTGATTATGGATGTCTGCCGTCCGCACAGTCATTTTTTCATGCAGCCGTTTAGCACGTAATAGGTTCTCACCTCTCTGTAAGTGGTATTCTCATCCATTTTTTAACAGATAATGTAGGAGCCTGGGAATTGAATTAAATTATTAGCATCACTTGCAACTTGCAAGGATTGATATGATGAATGTGGTTTCAGTGACGCACATGTGCATATGGCAGCATTATTGTTATATAAATTTCTTTCAGATGAAATCCCATTTTGCATGACTACTTTTCGGCAGAAATCTTTCACTGTAAAGGTTCCCACACCTCTAGTCGTATGCATTCTTAACGTTTGTGGAGACAACTCCTTTATTAGATTTAAAAAAATTAATGTTTGTAAGTAGACCGTTCGACCGTCACATTTCCGTACACAATGTCCATGAAAATAGCCATTGCATTGGGGGACATTTCACCGGATTATTTTCAGCCCGTAAGTGTTAAATTGCATGTCCCGTTTCCTTTAACTTATGCTTTCATTGTACTTGTACAACGCGTATTTAATATTGAACCATTACTAAATTATATTAAATATTTTTTAAAAAAAAGTATATTCTCGTTTGGTATTAATCATGATATGGTATAGATATATGCCATTTGTTAAAAAAGACCCGACATGATTTGTGGAAAATAGGAATTGACATGTTGTGATAATGATGAATGCGGGGGAGAGTTTACGTATCGACTGTGTTGACCTCTCTGTCTCACCACTTTCACTTGCTAAGAAAATTAGTTAAGAAAAGTTAAGAGGTAGGACAAGGTTAGGAGGAGGACTTTAGGACAATCAAAATTCATAATCTCACAAATTACATTCTATTGTTGTTTGTATATCATTCATTTATTGATTGAGGTATTTCTCATAATATTTATTTTTTAAAATAAAATTATTCAAGGGACGTGACGACATAGGCTAGGTATTTTACATAATTTTCGATACGAGTGCGCAACATCATTTAAAAGCATCAGTGAATCTCTTGCCGTTGGTCATCGAAATCTGGAGATGATGTCTCATGCCAATGCTTCAAAATCGGATCACATTGGAGCTCCCGGAGCGGTTGTAAACGACCTCAAGGTGGACATGAGTATTGATGGTGAGCGTCGGGATAAGGGCGAGGATAACATGTTTAAATGGTTTGCTGATCTGAAAATCGAATTGGAGAAACAGATAACTAACAATCAGAAGGCAATGCAACAGGCCAAAATTACTGAACAGCGAATTGTTGAAAGACAGAGGGAGATTGACCGGCTGGAGAGGAATGCTTTCACAATAATGGAGGAATTGGAACAATTTCGGATAGACGCGGAGCTTGCAGGCTCAAAATTAAAGATGCAATTAAAGTCGTGGAAAATGTCAAGCAGTAAACAAGAAGATGAAAGGTCAGAAGAAGCACATGAAGGGAGCAAGGCACGGAAAAGTCCTGGTGAAGATGATGAATTTGAAGATGCAAGTCAAGATCATCAAGAAAAGTTGTCGCCGGTTACCTTACCACCACCCACCGTTTTCACGACTCCGGTTTCATCAGTGCGACCTGGTGCACGGGCGACCCGTCCTATAGCCAATACACCATCTACGTCAATTTCTCCTGCCATTATGAAGACACCTTATCAGTACACTGAAGGTGATGAAGATGGAGAAACACCTTATCAATCATTTGAAAACACGCCGCGGTCTTCTACATCATCATGCGGGACTGGAACAACGGGAACACCATACGTCACACGTTCTGGGCGGAAAGTGAAACCAAGAGGTAGACTTATCGAAGAGATTGTTTAACGAAATCACCGACTAAAACTGCATCCACTCGTGTATTTTATGTACGCACGTATCGTTATCGTTGCCTTGCCATTTATGATCACCTTACCTGTCACCTGTGAACTTGGGAGTTGAAAAAATATTGCTACATGCGAGATGAGTTATTCTTGGAAGTGTAATAAGTGTATCGTTATCGTTACCTTCCAGTACAAGAACAGTCAAAAGTCAATTGTCATCACATCCACTTTCGAATATATTCGTAGTAGCCGTTATTAGTTTAAAAGGAACTTCAGTTAATTAAATTGTTCAGTTACTCTAATCCATATCATTGTTGTATAAACCTGAAATTACACCGTTTAGTTGTCGCCTCTAATAAATCGTAAAAAAATACTCCAATGTTATTTTCTGTATTTGGACTTGAGTTCATTCTAATAGGTTAATCAAAAGAGTATTATCATAATATTTGAAAACGAAAGTAAATGGCACTACTAATTGCATATACATTTTTAATCAAGTATAATTTTATTAGGTCATAGGTAGACTGCATTTTCTGGTTTCTGGAAACAGTTAATTTCATTCTCATTCACAGTCAGCTGAAACATTTCCCCTTCATGAAATGAGAGCGGTACTTATGTTCGTATAACAACGGCTATCATTACATTGGAGCTTAATTCCGACCTTGTACATGACAGTAGAAACCGAGGGGGACGTCCCCCACCCTACATGAAAAATTGCGTGAATGATGCATACTGTTTTTGAATATTATATTTGTTACACGTGTAACCTCTGCAACACGAAAATGATCGATAAAACCAAGATGAGTCAAGATAATACTGCATTCCTATGATACCAATATTGGGGACAGACAAATGACTACGCTCTACATTAAAAATACTAGCAAGTTTTCCTAATTCACAATATTGTAAGACCTGAACCCAATTTCATAAAAATGAAAGGCTGATAATTTGACAAATTTTTCAAGTAGTTATTGTTGGTTACCCATACATTTAAACGGACGAATTTTTGACGAGTTTGTCAACTTGTCGGGCTTGTAATTTTATGAAATGGGGCCCTGATACATCTACTTACCACGATTTTCATGGGTTTTTATAGAATATAGCCATAACCGACGAGATTTGGTCGCCCACAGCCTAATTGTGTTCCTAGTTTCCTAGAACCCTGACCTGGAATCTGAATTCAAAACAGCCTTAAACTCACTTATTGTAAACAGGAGTAACGTCTTATCCGGTAGCCGTTTCTGAAGGAGTATAGCGTTTACAAATATAACATATTTTCCATTTTTCTTTCAATTTGAATAACATTCACAATTATACAAGTGATACTGCAACGAACAAGCGCCATGTACGTGCACGACTTGTACCATCGGGAAATAAAATAAAAAATGATAAGCGTTGAGTTTTGCCATAAAATTGCCAAAAAGTAAATTTGAATTCCGCAGCACTTTTTAATAATTAGTTTTATTATGTATTGTATCCTTCACAAAAAATTATTTATAATTTATTTGTTATATGGCAACTCGTGTGCCGTACCGTACATATCAATAGTGTAAGAAATATTTGCAGGCAGTTCTTTATCCTTTTCCGTTTTGACTGGTTTGCCATTATTCGTAATTACGTATACGGTCAAATAGTCAGTGTGGTTTTTCCTAAGAAACCGAAATGTATCACCGGGTGGAATTAGCTGATCAGACGACACAAGCGTACGAATGTCGTTATTGTACCGGATGGACATGGACAAAGTTACATGTGAAACAGCGTCTGCATGGGATGTAACAATCGCAATTATATTGCTACCCGACTCATTTTGAATTCCCGTGATGTTGCTACCAAACCAGGCGTTCCAGCGCCTTCCAATAGTGGATGTACGGAACTGATTGGAGACAGTGTCATTCCACCATCGGTCGACGGGATCAACAAATGTTTTAAGATTTGCCATGCTGTGTCCTTCAGTTCGGGGAAACTACGCAACCATAAATTGATCCTTGCTTAGTACCGAATGCGAATAAAACTCAAATTTTGCAATATTTCTTAAAATATTATTTTTGTTTTATTCTAATATTTCTTCCGTGTATAACGAAATATAATATTATAATTTTAAGTTCAGTTTTGTTTACCGCTGTTTTGATTTATCCGAAATGGTCGTTAACCGTTTAATGATAGTGATATATCATATATACCAATTGTGGGCCACTATGGACTTGAATCGCGCTGGAAGACATGTACATTAATGGTGCCATTAGCTACAACTAACTTCTTGGCTGCCGAACAATCAAGCGAAAAGCTGTGGCTGGATGTTTACTTAAAAATGTTTTTAAAAAAACAAAGCGACACCTCCAATGATACTGTTTTAGTTTCAATATTGTTGGATCGTTTTGTTTTAGCAAATCTACGTTTTGCATTTGGTAAACTATGTACGTAACTGTATGTTGATGTTGTTGTATGTTAAATGTTAATAGTATAAATCTACGTGTACATACATACCACCGGTACTACTTGCTTTTTATATTTACACGACAAACAACACGCTGTGAAAAATGATAAGCCATGCCCAACCCCAAAAAAATAAAAGCAAATTTCAATAACCTGCGGGATAGGGGCCAGCAACAGCCTTGAGTATTGCAAAGCAAAAATTGTTGGTAAATAACAAAAATTCAACATTTATGACATGTTTTGTGGGCGGTTACTTCGAATAAAATTTAGGTACGTATTGCAATTTTTTATTAGTCCGAATATACCTAAGTATGATCAGGCGATTATACATGATCCATTGTACTTTTTTGTTTACATTTAATATGGTTCGTCTGATAGTGAGTAACATATCGTTAAGAAGCACAACTATTTGCCAGCTTAACTTGTCTATAGTCAAAATAAATCGAACTGGATTAGTCTAGGTTAAATTTGATAAAAAAAAGTTCATACACCTTCACGAGCTGTCAATGGACGATATGTAAAACGATGGCAGATCACGAGTACAACGACCATGCCGTTCTAAACAGTTAGTTCAAAGAAGCAGTATTCATTTCCCCTACACAAAGTTAAAAGACAGACAGAATAATTTCGGGCTAGCTGCTAATATACAATACATGTACACTTTAATACTATCGTCCTTTATAAATATTTTAAAATCAACGAAATTTGGGCGGTATATTTTTAAGGATTTGATTATTCCAACAAGCATGACTTAATTTAGTAAATTAGCAGTGCTTAAAATCATATAAAATGGAATTTAAAAATAAATAAATGTGAATGAGTCCGATTTGAATTATTTAAATTGGTCGATCCTTCCGTGTCTTTTTTCATAGCATTTATTTGTTAATTCAAGCAAGTAGTATGGGTAACATGTCATGTTACAATAGTCCTTTGTTGTAACAAATTTCAATTTAATAAATACTTGGAATCTCCCTTGAAATAATAGATTCACGTTAAACTCTAACGCATTTACAATATAATTACAATGGCTTTTGATACAGTAACTTGAGGTAGGTGACGAAGTATTGCAAATGTTTATTAAAAATGTTCGTAGAAGTTCGGTTATGAAAAAACGAAAAATGAACACAAGAACGAAGTAGAATATATTTAACACCTTTTGCTTTAGATAACCAGAAGTGTGCATTTATCTTTCAAAAATGAATCTTGGTTTCCTCGCATTTGCTTCTCTGTTTCTTCGGACGCACTCTATGAGGGAGTGGAACAGTTCCGAAGTTATCCAAATAAATTACATGAATTACTCGAATCCTTTACCATTAACACCCCCTCCTTGGATGGATTGGTATCGACCTTTTCGATCTCCCCGGGGAGAAGGAACGCACCGGCACTTGTATTTTGGTATGTACATGAAACTCTTACCGGTGGACTTGCTATTTGAATAACATTTTAATACCCAAAATGTATTTCGGACACTAATGTTCTGATCCCGGTGCTGTTGATTCCCCTGTGGACATATATAGACGCGGATGGATGGCAACACCTGGTTACCTACTCCAACTACTATAAACCCCCTGATTACCTTTACTACATTCGAATATCCGAAGTGATACACTTTGACCCACCGCTGCGCAAGTGGTTAGGAGGAGGAAAACATCACATTCACTCGTATGAGTCTACAGAGAAAAGATACTATTACATCAACAACACAGCAACCACCAAATCTGTGTGGGTTTCTCCCGATGGGCAACAAGATGAGTACTTTGCGTGGTGGAAGGGCTATCGCGGTGATTGGTCGTACAATGACACCATGATATTCGCGTAAAACACTTGTTTTATTTTGATACATGAAATCACTTTTAGAGAAGAGTGGGTTTGCAGTGAGCGTGAGACTACTATTGTGAAGAGTATTAATTATTGGTGCTTAACTTTAGGTACGTCAACGACACGGCCAGACTCATTCCTCCGGACTATATGGTGAGGAAAATGAAACAAAGAGGAAGCATTTTGGGGCGATTCGACGCTCTGGTTCCACCACCTAACAAGTAATCCGTTACAGAAATCAAAGTTATTCCGCTCTGATTATACTGCGGAGTAGAGTAATCGGCTTTAACGTTGCTAAGCGAATGTATTTTTTTTTATTTACAAAGAGAGTTCTGGTATGGACAACCGGAGAATGCAGGACTGCTTCTGCATGAATATGGTCCGCTCTGATTATACTGCGGAGTAGAGTAATCGGCTTTAACGTTGCTAAGCGAATGTATTTTTTTTATTTACAAAGAGAGTTCTGGTATGGACAACCGGAGAATGCAGGACTGCTTCTGCATGAATATGGCCGGGAAACGTATAAGGCGGGTAATACTACTTTTTACCTGACCAAAATAGGCAAGATTTTTTAACCCGTCATAGTTTTGTTTTTACCATTGGATGAAGACTTATAGGTCATGTGGGTGATTTAAATGAAAGGTATATTTTAAATGCTACGTTGCGAATAAAGTAAAGTCAAAATTGGAATACTAAAACTTGTACCTGTCTAATGTCTAAACCTATCAGCTTCACTATAGTACAAAATTGTCTGGTCTATCTAACTGTCTACTGTCGTTAATATAGAAGGTTAATATTAATGGCTAAAGTGGTTAACCAGTTGAGGCCACAATTCCGTATCTACCCAATATATTATAGAGATATAATAAATTTGAGCCGATCTAGCAAAGTTTTTATCTCTCCCTGGGAACGTGCACAAATTATATCATCACAAAAATAGTGATTTTTAGCCCCAGGTACCCACTTCTCATGAATTATCATTTTCTCCTTACCCCCACCCACCTACCCTACCAATA
>JAHZNE010001139.1:0-34063 GCA_027744055.1 Callyntrura sp. NNG-2020 | reverse complement strand
CTCTCAAAAATTCTCTCACGATCTATTCGTCTTACTTTTTTCTCTTTTCTTTCTTCTGCTTCTGCTGGAAAGAAAAACCAAAAGAAAAAATCAACTTGTTCACGACGAACAAGATGACTACGATTACACGATCATGCTACGTTTTTGACAGCACTGATGATGATGATGATCACTTCCTTTCCTGAATAGAAGCGGTAGTCTAATGTGTTTTTCTACCTGTTTGTGCATGCAACACACAGGTATTGCACCACCACCATCACCGCGAGATGCTGGGGAAATACGCGTCTGCATTGCATATAGAGGCATCTCGTATGGGCAGGCATGCATATTATTTTGATGACAATTTTTACTTGTTTTATACACACACGAACACGTAGTTGTAATGTATTTTTGTCTAAACTCTTTACCTAAGTACAGTATGGTACATGGAGCATGACAGCAAAAAAGTGTTTCTCTCTCGTCGTCGGCAGCAGCATCGCATCGGCAGAGCAAAAGTACAGAACGACACGACAAAGACGACAACAACACATAACATTATCCATTTTTTTATTTATTTTTTTTACTTTTCCTCCTTCGTTTACTCTTCTCTGTGTTTAGCTGAAAAAGCATTTTCCACAAATTTTCCCATAAATCACATAATCTTTTTCTGGTTGTAAGGAGAAAAAATGGAGTGCTACACATTATACTAAACTTCTTGTTTCTCACACAGACACACACACACATTCACATTTATAGCACATTTAACTTATTACGCTAGTTATCAAGCGTAGCAGAACCGTCTCGCTAATCAGCTAGATAATCAACAAAATCAAAACGAATCAACTTTTTTCCCGGGGAAGTTTTCAAGGGAAAATAAAAAAAGATGCGGCAAGCTGTGTGTATGTGTGTGCCTGACAGGCCTGCCTGTGGAGAGTACACACACACAACGCATCAAACTGCTTGTGTGACGACGACAATGTGATGATGTCAAGTGGTTGGAGTAATCTTGTCATCATCAACGTGATGATGGTGATCATCATCATCATCATGCCACAATTTTCTTTCATTCTTAAAGAAAATCGACGACATTGTTAAACGCCGTCGTATACAAAAGGAGCATAATGTGGACATTATGCACAAGTATAATAAGATTATATGTATATATCTGTTGGGAATATGCGGAATGATGTTACATCACACCTTTGTATATCATGGGGACGTACGGTACGGGTGGCTAATAGGGAAAAAATCATGGAAACACGTTGACGACAAGGTACTGTGAGGATGATGACAGGAGGAAAGAATGATGCTGGTATGCTGGTCTCATGGGAATTTTTATTCTTCTGGCCTTGCTCTCTACAATTTGACAGTTTATGTGGTTCCTTTTTTTGTGTCTGGCTTTCGGTAACCGCAACTATCATGAATGATTAGTAGTTTCAGTTTAATTACTTGAAACGAAAAGTTGCTTTCATTTTTGAGCAGGACTTTTCAACTCGTTATGGTTCCCTTGTGCGTGCTAGTAGAAAGGATGACGCAGTTAGGAATAATTTAAGTGTTTGGTCTTAAAATTAACAACTTTTAGCAACTACTAGACGTATTGCTACATGTTTTATTGCCACACATGTGTAATGTCCGGTTGTCACATTTTTCTGGATAGCAGCATGTTATTGTTTACTTTCATTTGGGATAATATGCCACCATTTCGTAAAATTGCCGACCCCACAAGTTCATCCGCTTCAAATGTCAAATGGTCAATTTGTAAATTTTACGAAATGCAACATGTATACCAGTCTTATAGCTCGGAATTCCTTATATTTGCTCTGTGCTAATTATTTCTTTGACAAGCCATACTCTTCTAAAGTAAAAAACGAAATATTAAGCTTTAGATTCCGTTTATATTGCTTTGCCCCATGTATTTATTTTGTGCAATGATGGCAGTATCTAATAATGATAGTGTTACGAACAGCAGCCGCCGTCCGTCGTGCCGATGCAACTTCTCCACAGGGGAAAAAGTCCAAAAGTTCGCCTTCTCGCGTAAACACATTCACACATTCTCTTTGAAAATCTGCTGAAAAAAGGAGTAATCACCACTTTTCTTTTTCTTCTTGTTTTCCTCATGTAGTTTTACTACAAGTACACGACAAAAAATTACATCTCTCTCTCGGTATCATCAAGTGAATTATTGATGAAGAAAGAAAGGAAAATATCAAGTAGTGATTTTCTTTCATCTTTTTACAAGAAAGAGCCCACGAAAAAAAGAAAATGCCTCTTTTTGTTTGTCTGTACTCACAATTTTTTTGCTCTGGTCACATTTTTCCATCTCCGCCACCACCATACCACCACCACAGCACCACCACCGACCATCATCACAGCACAGTCCTTTTGCTGGCTGCATGCATGCATACATCATCCATAATGTTACATAATAAAAAGAAAGTAACAAGAAGACTGAGAGAGAACAAAAGCACGTTATGCAAGTTTTTGAAGGTATGGCGATTGCATAGAGATGAAGATGATGATGACGATGACGACGATATGATATTATATTGTGTGAGTGCGTGTGTGTGTGTGGATATGCATGTAATATGGTTATAAAGGGTGATAAAGAGTCATCCATGGAAAAAAGGACATAATAGTATCAACAACAACAGCAGCAACAGCGTGATGGGAAAAAACGTCTCTGTCTACTGCTTTTTGTGGTGATAGGATTCGGTGTGTGTGCTGTGCAGTAATAAGAACCAAAAGGCATAAAGTATGCAAGCAGGCTGCCGGTGCAATGTTGAGCCTTTTTTCAGAAAGAGAGAGAGAGAGAGAGGACGACGGCGATGGGAAGCTATTAAACGAGCGAGGGAGAGAGGGACCATGATCATGCCATGCGAAAAAAAAGTTGGTAATGCAGTAAGAGTAATACAGAGCCGACAGCTTCGACAACAGCAGCAACAAACATTCAAACAGAAAAAAATCCAGTTCTCACGATCTCTGCGAGAACCTCGTCGTCGTCGTCATCATCATCATCGTCATAGCAGGCAGGCAGGCTCTCTGGCTTGCTCGGTGGGGATATACCCTTAAAAACTTTTTTATGCAGGCATGCATCAGTCGTGATCTATATATTTACCATATTATTTGGTAGAGACAGTTGTATAAGCGTATAGGGGGCTGCTAGTATGAATGTATGTATGTACATGTCTACATATATATACAGCTACCGTGACAGGTTCCCTCTCTCTCTCTCTCTCTCTCTTGCGCTGCTCACTCGGTGCCTGCACAGTAGTTGTTGTAGTAAATACAATGCAAGAGTCACCACCGCTCTGCCACCACCATCACCTTACCAGCGCAAGATCATCGTCGTCTTCGTCATCATCATCCCATAATCATCAACTACATCAACTAGTCATGATCTCACTCTCAACTCAACTTGCCACTTTTTCTTAAAGAGAATTACATGCAACGAGCATCAGCAAAGCAGATTCTCTTTTTCTGTTTAAAAAAGACCATATATCTACTGCGTACTTTGGCCCAAGTTGCTGCTGCTGCTACTACTACTAAACGATCTTTCCTTTTCGTTTGCTCGCCTCCTGATGAAATACCACTAATATTTATATACGTACACACATTTACATGCACATGTACCAGCAGCAGTAGAAGGTATTTACTACAAATTGAATACTCTTTTATCGCCTACATCTCTGATTATATAGGGGTAGTGTATTTGCGGGGAATGCGAACAACGATAATAAGATATTTCCATATTATTGTATTATAAAACGAAGAAAAAAATTGGCTGGTTTATGGCAGTGGCAGTGTAATATATGAGCGACGACGATGATGATGATGATTGTTATTATTATTGCTATTATGTATTTTATGGAACTCTTTAGACGTGATATCATTACATTGTTGTTGTTGATGTACTTGTTACATTACTTGTCTTGTCGGCGGTGGTGCGGTCTGGCCATAGAAGTAGTAGTAGTAGTGGTCATCATCATTCTTCTCATCATTGTGTAGAAAACGTATAATTTCTATTGACTTTATGGGATTTTTTTTCTTTTCTCTCTCTTTCTGTCTCCCTCTCACTCTCTCTCTCTCTCGCTGAATAATTTGTAGGGACAGTCGGCATGTATCTATAAAAATATTCAAGCGACATCCCAGGTATGGAACCACCATAATGGTAATGGCTATCCGATACCATTTTGCCGTCTGAGAAGAATGAATGATGGCCCTAAAGAGAAAAATGTAGTATTATTGGGTAGTTTCCACCATAGACGGCACGGTCGCAACGCACACTCACACGGGTGGCTTTATTCCACAGCGTGATTTGCATGCTCATTCTTTTTAAATGTTGTGAGTGACGATGATAATACAAAAAAGTAGAAAAGAAGCGAGCTCACGAAGAAGGAGCAAATTTTGCCAGAATCTAACAATAGCAACAGAAGAGTATCATCGTCGTCATCATCATCATCATCGGCTACAAGAAAGATATGGCCAGATTGGCAAGTTTAGGTAGCAAGAGGAGAGTGTAAAAAAAAGAAGAGAAAAAAAGAGAGACACAAGGGCTGCTTGCCACTTCTTTTTTTGCGTTTTTGTTGCTGCTACTGATGATTATAGCCATTATGCTGATGCCTCCATAATAAATAAATATGTACTCTGGTTGTCGCTGACGATGATAATGATGGTCACACGGTACGACGTTCTCTGGTTGTCGGCTCACTCACATCATGATCATCATCATCAACAACATCATAATGATTACCATTATTGCTTTTTGTACGTGAGATAAAATATTAAATGGATAAAAACAAGCGAGAGCAAATGACGTATAATGTTCCAGCAGTCATACAGTCACCTCTCAGCATATTCCCCAAATATTATATGTTGTATACCAGCGTACATGCCCACTAACTTGTTGAGAGTGAGATGCAAACTTGGGGCATACTTAACTTTCGTGGTGGTGGCGAGATACAGTGGAAAGATAACTCTTTTTCGTTGTAGACTGGCTGTTATTATGCCTGTACTTGGGTGAAATACGTTGAAAGCAACCCCTAAAAATATGGTAAGTTTTTTCCCTTCTCTCTCTCTCTCTCTTTCTGCTGTTTACTGTTTTATTGTAAAAGCTCACGGAGAACGACCACGGACGGTGGTGCAAACGCACAAACGTAAGGCAAGAATTATTTTTTCATCCCTTTAATGTTTGCCAGGCTCTCTCTCGTTCTACCCCGGCCTGACTGCTCCATCCCATCATCATGCTCCCAGCAATAGTAATGCGCCTGTGAGTGTGATCACTGTAAACAAGGAGAGGACGGCGACGACGACGACGGCCTACCCGGGGGTGCAGGAAATACGTGCGTACGTACGAACGAACGTGCATATGTACCGTGTACGGGACTCTGAAAGGAAAGGTCCCTTTTAATGTATTGCATATTATTGTTCTTATCAGCCGCCGCAATTGCAGCAGTATTGTTGCTGCAGAGAGGGGGAAGTCCGTGAATCTCTCTTAACCAGTCCTTATTTTACATTGTTGGATATCACGTTCTTCCCGGGATTGGGGAGCTGCCTGCACATTATTAATGCAGAGCCACGGTCTTGTATCTGTTTATGTGTGGATGTATGTATGTACGTGGTGTAAGGACCCCTGAAAAAACCCAGAAAGATAGATCCTTCAGTTTTCCAGGTTTTGTTGGAGCAAGCGGTATGACGACCGGCAGTCACTTGCATTGCAACCGTCAGACACGTGCCTACACGACGACAGACAACAACTCTCGGACCAACTTCCTTTCTGTGCGTTCATGTACGTACGTTATATTCTTACTGCGCCTGCTCCGTGACCTGACCGGACATTGAAGCAGCAGCAGAACGTCATAGTTGATTCCAGATAACAAGTCAAGTTTATGCCAAGTACACTTTAGCAAGCAAAAAAGCTGTTGTGCATCTTTTCAAGATTTTTGTCTTGGTTGTCGTCGTGAGAAGAAAAAAAAGACAGAGCAACAAGTGTTTATTACTCCAGCTATACAGAGAGTGTGGACCGTATCCAAGAGATAGAAAAAAAGTATCAAGTGCGCGCCTACACATTTTAACACACTTTATTTTTCCTCCACACCTACAATTTTCCTCGGGTGAGAACATTCTCCTCATCAATATTCATTCATTGAGAAATCTTTTTTCCCAGTGTGTTCTACGTTCCTTGTACGTTCATTGATTGATTATATTTAACGAGAAGAGAGCCCCGCCGAAAAATAAGGAGGATCTTTCCACTTTTTTTCTAAGAGATCATAATTGTCATCAAGGTGTGGTCACTAAAAGTCATAATTGAAGATTACCAGTGAGAGACACACAAAACAAACAAACAGAGAGATATACGACCCAGAAGAGAAGAAAGTAAAAAAGTCAAGTACAGAAGCAACAACACAGTAGCAGCATAAACGATTATTGTTATTATTATACCCCACTACATCTCATCATTCCCAAATTATCGTCAACCTCATCAGCAGAAGGAGTAAAAAAAACGTAACGTGTGATTTCTTTTTTTCTTCATTGATTGAAAAATCTCATCATCGCTCTCTCGCCCCTGGCACCACATTTCACATTAAGTGACGTTTTTTTGACAGCAGCTGCTGACTCAGAGCCAACTGAACCGTGTGAATCAATAACGCTAATATAATCACACATCTTAATATCCTCATCCATTATACATTTACGAAGAAGAAGGCAGAGAGAGGGAATTAATAAAGAAGGATCGAACGTCTCTATATTTTTCTGAGCTTTGTTGACGTCGCCAGAAGAACAGCAGCAGAATCGATCATCTAGCAGCATTTTTTCCAATCCCACGAAAAAATAGTGAGCAAAAGAGAGAGGGATACCAAAAAACAAGAAGAAATGCATCAGTAGCAACAGCGCCAATAAATGCATTCTTCCTGTCTCTCTCTCTGGTCATTACAGAGTTACAGATTCACACACACAAATGCATTATCTTTACGGCTGCAGCTGCACCCTTAGAAGAGAACAAGAAAATAAGTAGCTATAGAGAGCACAGACTAGTGATCAAGTTGAGTGCTCACAAGTAGTCACCAGAGTAGGAGCGAGTAAGCGAGTAAAGTTATCTTTTAAAGTGAAATGAGTTGTCGATAACTTTATTATTATATTAGAGGACCGCTATAGAAGAAGAGAGAAGAACAGCAAAAGTAAAAAAATGTTTAAAAAAAATAAATACATATAGATGATATGATTATTAGCTAGTAGTAGTAGTAGCCCGTGTACCTTTTTCTACTGCTGTTATTATTATGGTTGTTGATGTTGCTGAATGAGATACTTTTTTGCCTGTTCATTAAATAAATTATTATTCGTAAAAAATATCTCTTCTAATCTAGTTAGTTGGTTGGGCCGAGAGAGAAGGAAAAGTTCAAGAGCGTGGGAAACAGTCTTGTGACACATTTAATTTTCATTTAATGATCTCGAACTACTAGCAATGCAGCAACAATACAACACAACAAACAACAATTCTGACTGACTTTTGAAAGATATGATATGATAGTTCGATGGTGAAGAAAGGATCAATACAGGTAATATCAACACACAACAACAACAACAAAGAAGCCCAGCAACAGCAACAATACCTGTTTTTTGGGCAACAGTAACAAGTTGTAACACTGCATTATTGCCGAGCTTAGAGAGAAGAGCCGAGAGACGAAGCAATAGCGCCGTAGCTGAAGAAACACACTAGGAAGATGATCAATAGGGCCCTCCTGTGCCTGGGCTGAAGCAAAGAAGAATCTTGTTTAGGGGATAAGACGAAAAGACGTAACAATCGTGTGACCAACAATTCAGCAAAACAATAAAACACACACACACACACACACACACATACAGCAAAGCGAGAAGAGAGAAGAAAAAATCTATAAAGGCTCTTTACTCTCATTTGTGTCCTGATCATAACTCTTCAGGAAAAAATCCATTTATTCAAGTCTACAGAACAAGAGAGAGATACACATTCTACTAGATAGCGAGAGAGAGAAATATTGGAGCACATGCAAAAAAGGTAGTAGCAAAAGTACTTAAAGAAACAATTATACACGTCGTGATGATACCAAGCTGTAGTAAAAAACTGGGTCAAAACAAGTAGAAAAAAGAACGACGAAAAGAAAAGAGATTCGATTGAAGAAGTAATTGATTGATGCTCATCATTACGTACACATACACAACGACTCTACATCTCTACTGTTGTGTACAACAACTGCGATAGGAGTTGATAGCTTTTTTATTATTATCAATTTATTACAGATAGATAGCAGGAGAGAGAGAGAGAGAGATAATATATCATTTTGCAATAAGCACAACAAGACTTCTGCTTACCCATATGGCCCTCCATTAGTATTAATAATACACAGCAAGTCAAAGCACACACAAGAATAAAAAAAACAAACTTCTTTTCAATATAAGCAAAACACACACACAAGGACTATAACAACTGTTCATCATCATCTTGTTGTTTATCAGCGTGTCCGATCAAAAAAATCGTCATCCCCATCACCATCATCATCCGTCTTGTTCGTATTCTTCGTTTGCCATCATTTTGTCGATTGTTTTAATCCTTTTCTCACACAAGACACCTCTCCATTTCTTGATGAAACTTGGTGGCGTTGATGTGACAGAAGAAGAAGAAGGAAAGACCATCTGAAGATTTTTTTTTCGATGATCCGTAGCAAAAGTCAACAAGTGGTCAAGTAGCAAAAGTGGCTTGAGAGTGGTAACAGAGAAGTAGTTGATCCTCTCGGCGCGCACATACACAGACACACACACACGCAGAAGTACACCAATGCTTACTTACATTTGCTCAAGGGAAAGAAGAGAAGCGCACACTTTGAAGGATTGATGAGGATCTGTTTGAAGAAAAAAGAAGACTACAAAATATACACGCTTGAGTGAACAGAGAAGAAGAAGAGTAAAAACAAAAGCAGAGGAAAAGAAGAATAAAAAAGAAAATTTGTTTAAATTAAAATTGTTGACAAGTTAATTGCATTGTTATTAGGATTAATCGTTCTCGTCAATCTCAACCGCAGCAGAAAAACGAGTAAAAGTGCATTTGTCGCAAAGCAAATAAAGGCGCGCGCATTTTTCAATTTTCAATTTTGAGGTTTTCACCAAAAAAAATTTGCAACGAAAGTGAAGCAGTTTTTTTTCTTCAACATTTTTGATGATCAGAGTTAATTAGACTGTGCTAATGTTGGCATCATTATCGTCGACCAGAAAAAAACGCTCTGTTGAAAGAATTAATTGTTGGTGATAAGACTAATGATATTAACAATATAATGTGATATAAATTGTTTTTCACAAAAAAATTGTTTAAAGTGAGTTTGGACCAAGAGGGAGCAACAAAAAAACATAAAGGCAGTTTGTTTTCTCCTCAGAAAAAAATCCTTTCCCAGTTTTTCATATGCAGCAGTCCAGTGTTGTAAGTTTTTCAAACCTGGGGAAAATTGAGAGCTTTCATCATTTCCCTTCAGCAGCTGTTCCTGCAACAGCTTCTGAATATCCCCATCATCTCCATCACCCTCCGTTACATCATCCCCATCATCACTCGTCCACCGTGCCGTTGGTGGTCAAAGCAGAGTACAGTCCCCAGCCGCCGTCCTCAGTCAACATGGCGAAACGGGCGTTAAGTGATAGTGATTGCGACGATCTTTTCTCCGATACAAAAGAAAGGTAAGCACTGTCAAGTTTTGTAATGATTATACAATTTGGAGTTTGTTTGGTTCAAAAATGTAGTTTAAACTCCCACTCGATGTTTTTCCTAAAGAATGACTGGACGCAGCAAAAAAATCCCTTTGACATTTAATGTTACTGAATGTTATATAACAGCATATTTTATTTACAAGGAAAAATATTAGTATAAAAAATAAGTCAACTATTTAGATGGGTAGACAGGATGTCATCTTCTAGTATGTTATCCATGATGCTTTCCCAGGGCACATTGCAGACTGCTCATTACTTATTAATGATTTCACTGAAAAGTCTAAAAATGCACAGACAATAATATATTAACAATAATAAGGAGGAAAAATGACGTGGGCGCTCAGCGCTTTGTAGCAAGCGCTATGCCAAAGCNTTCACTGAAAAGTCTAAAAATGCACAGACAATAATATATTAACAATAATAAGGAGGAAAAATGACGTGGGCGCTCAGCGCTTTGTAGCAAGCGCTATGCCAAAGCACATGGCACATGTATGGGGAAATGTGAGCCTACTTGTAGGAAAAAGGCAAAGTTGTCTTGTTATTGTAGTGATTGACGGTGGAGAAAACTGAAATATGTACAATGAAAAATAACGTGATCAGTAAAATTGGCTGTTTTCTCCGATTTAAATGAACCCAATAATAATACTGTGTGACATGATATGGAAAAAACTTAGAAATAGTTTACTATTGCATTACCAGTTCTCCGTATGGCTATACTTAGCCCAAAAAGCACGAACACAAAGCACATCACTTGTTCCTAAAAATTGGCATTTTCTTTCGTTACCTTGCCTTGCCTGTCTGCTTGCGCCTTTGTTGCCATAAATTTCCTTTTGAGAAGGATGTCTGATGGAGAGAAGGAGCGAATACATTAGAGATTTGTCAGGCTTTCATAAATGCATTTTTTTTCGAATGTTTACATTTTATATGCATCACACCAGACGATATGACCAGGCGGTACCAGTATATCTAAATATGTTAACGTTTTGGTAACTGCTAACATCACATATAAGGCAGTTTAACAAGGCAGACGGCTGATAACAATGCCAAGAGAGAGAAAAAACGTTGATGTGCAATGTTTGCTGTTTTCCCAGAAAAAACTGATGATCACGAATTTCTGATAGAAACGATCACGTTTTACAAGGCAGACGACTGATAACAATGCCAAGAGAGAGAAAAAACGTTGATGTGCAATGTTTGCTGTTTTCCCAGAAAAAACTGATGATCACGAATTTCTGATAGAAACGATCACGTTTTCCACTTTCCGGTCATGTGTAAGCACTTAGAGTTGTCCTCTCTCCGTGTGATGAGGAGTTGTTTTCTCAATACGACACTGCTACTCCGACTGCCTGTCTTTTCTCTTTTCTTTGCCTGCAGCTGCCTATTTACATAAGATGTTGATTTTGATGTAAAATGTAAATTTGCGTGTAATGTAACATGTTTACAAATTGGCACTGATTACTACATCCATTCATAGGTACACCCTCGGTACATAAATAGCCCCGGTCTACACGCTACATTAGCACGATACATGCGTTCATGCTGTTTATCTGTGTGGGAAAAAATGATTTTCTCTGATTATTTCCCCATTTAAAAGCCCTTTGTTTTAGCACAGAAAATCGGACAGGGAAAGGGTAAAGCTGCTGTGAAAATAATTTCCCTTTTGTTACCATGTGACACTTGAAAGAATCAACTTGATTCGGTGTGTATATATATGAATTGCCATAACAACAAACCAGGCGGAGGGGGAGGGAAAGAAAGTCAGCAAACGATTTTTTGTCATTTTTATTGTAAAACCACAACAACCACTGGGCAGGCAAATCCTCGTCCTCAAATCATGTCGTGTAAGCCTGTGAGTAAAGCAGTCAAAAACTCCAAAGAGCAACAAGCAGATGATCACGGTGTAATAGTGTTCTATACCGAAACCGTGTGAACCTTTTTCCCCTAACCGGCTCACTCTCACCCTCTCTCCTTCATTCATTCATTGTATTCCCAATGTCATCCACTTTATTCTCAGCGACTCTCCAACTGCCTTCGGGATTTTCATGGGACCGTGCACAAACTAGGGGGACGACAATGATGCGACGGAGGATAATGATTACGAATTATGATCGTATTTTTTTGGCTATTGTATCATCATCTTCTTTTATCGTTCCGATATCACTCTCACCCTACCACCACCATTCATATTTATCATTTTTGAAATTATTAATGTGTATGTTTTTATTGTGATTATCATTATTATTCTTCCCTTTTCTCTCTCTCTCTCTCTCTCTCTAGTTGCATGACACCACCGGGCTCTGACACTGGGGCCAGCATTAGCCGCAAAAAGCGGCGTGGGATAATCGAGAAACGGAGACGGGACAGGATCAACAATAGCCTGACAGAGCTTAGACGACTCGTCCCCACCGCGTTTGAGAAGCAAGGCTCGGCGAAACTTGAAAAGGCTGAGATTCTTCAAATGACCGTAGATCACCTGAAAATGCTCCATGCCAAAGGTAACAGAATAGTAGCGATCATTATTATTACTCCTACCATCTTTTTTAGTGTTGCTTGTGTCTGTCGCTTTAGCTTACTTGCCTGTACACAGAAGCCATTCTTGCTGTCTGTCTATTATTGACCGAGCTGGCTTTTTTGGCGTGAAAAAAGATTCCTCATTTTGACGAACAAAATATTAATAATGACAAGATAGTTATTATAATGAACGTTTCATTAAACGGATCGTTTTCTTTCACACATGCATGTACATGCAGATATGTACCGATGCGAAACGATGAGAGATTTTCTTTAATCAAATGAGGTTTTCGTGTGGGGGAAAATTAAAATTTCCATCAATCACACAATCAATTATTCTGTTATTACTATTATTATCATTATTTATTTTTTTATTTATTTTATGCCGCAAGCGTTTTCAGTAGCAGCACGAAAATGAATTGATCAAATAAATCGAAACGGTAGTGCATGTTACAAAACGAAATCGATGCAAATTTACAAGTCGACACGACGACATTTCTGTAGTGTTAGTGTTATCTGGTACTAAGAGTAAGTTAATATAGGCGAAGTGCATGTATACCTTAAAGGCAGTTGTATTTCCCCCAAGTAAAAATTATTCTAGCGGCACTGAAACGCGTTAATTGTGCCAAAACGGTAAAATTCCATATTATTCTTGTCTACAATAATTCTGTCGTCTCTTCTAGCACATTTGCGTGCTACTTCACAGTTTGTTCAAAAAATATTTTCCCCTCAATCTGAAATTAAATTATGAAGGCAGTCTACCCAATATGTGTTTTGTGTACTGCCATCAGTAATTTGATAAAAAGTTTTAATAATAATAATATACCTTTAATCGATTATTACGCTCATCAACCTGCCGATCATCATCATTCTCAGTAGCAACGTGGCCATCTATTACCACTCATTCAGTAATATTTTTTCTCTATATTTTTCTGTTCTCATGCATTTTTGGATGGATAGGTTGATGATATGATGGGGCAAACCGGTGTAGGTATTATAAACATACATGCATAAATACATGCACACAAGATGTACATGTCTAAAAAAAATTCTGAATCAAAGTTGTACCTTTCTGAAGACCACGACCAACGAACGACGTGATGAACAAGATATGTCAGAGGGATGACTTGAGAATCTTTCGTTGTCGTCGTCTGCTTTGACTGATCTCTCTCTCTCTCTCTTTCTCGCGCTGGCTTCCCAATAATCTAATAAGTACTACTTGCTGCGGTCATTAAATCAGGTAAAATTACAGGTTTTCAGGAAAAATCCGGGCGAAAAGGCTGGAAAAAAGGCTGTGTGTAGGTTGTGCATGTGTGTTGTTGGGGGCTGCTGCTGCTGTAGTGTAGGTAGTTGTTAGCAGAATACGTGGAATGGGCAACCTCATCCTCGTGAAAAATCTTAATCTTTCTTACTCTCCTCCGTTTTTCTTTCACACACACGTTTTCAAGGAAACATGGACCCACAAAGTGTGGATGTGTATCCATTAGGCCGCAGTATGGAGAAAAAATATAGAGTGAACATTGTTGTTTCTGATGTGTAGTCACCAGAGTCACCACATTGTAATCTATCCTCTCATTTTAGGTAGGGAGGCAAAAAAACGGAGGCAAAAAGGTGAAGTGGAAGGAGTTGTTGCAGCAAAAAAAACTTTTTTATTACCTGTTGTGTGTATTAACTTGCTCTATAGAAGATTACATTTTTTATATAAAGCAAGCAGCAGTAGCTATATAGCCCCAAGAAAAAGTATAAAAATGTTCTGTCTTCTTAATACAATTTTAATCTTTTTCGTCGTCATCATCATCTTCTTCTTCTTTCACCCTTCCCTCCAACGTCAGCCGCAAAAGAGGGGAGAAAGAGAGTAGTAGGATCAGCCTTTAATCATCTCCATTCTAAATCCCAATATATCATCATCATCATCGCCATCATTTCAAATTCACACAAAAAATCGTCCAGACATGCACATTTAAAGAGAGAGAGGGAGAGAGGAAGATGACGAGTAAATAACCATCACAGGTGAATTACTATACGTATAATAGCTTGTGTGTGTGCGTATTAATGCAGGTACATAAACAATATTATTACAATTTAATAGGGAAATCAATGCTGTATATGGAAGAACACCTTTTTTCTCCATCGACTTTATTAAAAGCGAGCAGGTCCTTTCCATTACAAGTCGTGAGTTGTCTCCTTTCATCGTCTCTCCTGAAGAAGCAACGTTTTAGCTAGAGAGAAGAAGAGTGGCTTATTTTTATAACGCTCATCTTGTCATAAACAGGCCCCTTCGAAATATATTTCAGATTGTATCGTCTCCTCCAGGATGATGATGTAGTAAAACTGGATATAACTTATATATAGGTAGTTAGTATGTAACGGAGTTAAGATGGAAGGGAGAAGGCAAGCGAGAAAAATCTACATTTTTACATCTATTTCTACACTTGATCAGTATAACCTTTGACCGTGGCCGACCAGAAAATTATTGTCTGGCGCCCACTACCTGCCTGCCACTGCCACCATCATCACATCACAAAAAAGCGAGAAAACACCGACTCGTACTCCCTCCCCTGTTTTTAACAATAATAAAAAGAGTTTAACTAGTCAGGATATATAGTGGAGAGGGAAATAATAGGTATTTATGCATGTACACAGATAAATAGCTTATGGGCTTCCTAATGGGAGGCAACTTGAATGAAAGAAAGCGATAAAGAAAGGGAGAGCCAATTATGGCTATAAAAAGTGTTGTCTGGAGCGTAATTCATATTAAAAATCTCCATAATATACCTATTTATATACCATCAACTTGTATAAGTGCTCATGTATATCTCTACAACCGGTCATGTTTAACTTTACCTCATGCTCTGTCGTCAGTACACTTGATTCGTCCTCGTCCTTCACAAAAATGTGTGTCCAGAAGGCAAATACAGTAAAGAACGGAGAAGAGCTGCTGAAAAAAATAATCAACGTCGTATCCACTTTTTCTTACAGTAAATAATCCATCCATTAGCTGCTTGTTCTTTTGATTTAACCCTTTTCTGTTGTGTAATCGTCATCATCGCTATCATCAGTGCCAGCCCATCGTTTCTTTTTGTAACGCAACAAGTAATTAGAATTATTTCAATGACATTGCACTGGCGGCAGCAGCAACAATGTGTTTCCGAGGACGGGGATGACGCAACGGTGAAAAAAAACGAAGGAAAAATACAAAGATAACCCTCTTTACGTCATTTTTTGTTGAAACTTTTGTAAATCAGGGATTTTCAATAGAGGGGGGATTGGTTTAATTTTCTCCTTTGAAAGATTTAGAAACACATTAAGGTTTACCAACACATCAAAACAAAATCAGGAAGATTGTGTGTGTGTTTTCTTATTATTACGCCTTTTTATTTACTTGCCACAGCTTTTGTCTCATTGGCGTAAAATAAGGTTTTACAAAGAAAATAAATGGAAGAATGAAGAGGAAGCATTGTGTGTGTGTGCTCTACTTCAAATCACCTTGTTTTTCATTATTAGTTTTCTTTTCCGTTTATTTCTCTCTCTCTCTCCATGAGCGTGTAAGACCTGCTTCTCGGCATGGTACTCGAGGAACGAGGCTTGTACACTTGTTTTATAGAAAAAAGGTGAACCTGAGCACACAATAGGGAAAAAAATCTGTGGAGCAATAAGCAAAGTGGAAAAACAAAGAAAAGTGAGTGTTACTCACAGAGTGAATGAGTAAGAAAAGGCTAGTGAGAAAGAAAAAATCTCATCATCCGATTTTCAAGCTCTTTTTTCATTATTTCGGTGGTGGTGGGGGTGATGATGATGAAGTGCCGGCTTTTTGAGCTTCTTTTGACGTTACCGTCGTCGCTTTGGTCGTCATCCTCGTAAACTGGATGATGTGGTGCTATGCTGCTGTGAGCGATGATGCTGTATTTTACTGCACCTACCACGGCGATGCTCCTCTTGAGAGGAAAACAGAAAGTCCAAAGAGCCACATTTCTTCAGAGACTCACACTGTTTTTCCCATCATTTACGCAATGCCATCTCATCAAGAAAGGGAGAGAAAAAAAATTAGATGATTTTTCTTCCAAAAACTTGCCTATTACGAAAAACTCGACTAATTTTTGTAAGAAACTTTTTTTCTTCAGCCTATTTAGTATGTACATCACATTCACACCGGCGGTGGTGGTGGTGGCAGCGGCGGTGACGGTGATATACATGCAATCTGAGAAGCAGAAAAAAGAGCAGTGCATCATCATCACCACCACCATTTGCTAAGCGGCTCTCCTTTATTTTCTGCTGCTGCTCGGGTTCACTATGGATTATTATGTACTTAACCAAATAATAATACATTCATATATAGAATCATTATCATATCCCTACTACCATAATATTTACATGCAAAAACCTCCGTTTTTTTCTTCTTATTTTTTTCTCCCTTTCCAAAAGTGTTTATGTGAAAAAATATGGCATAATATGAACAAATATATATGGCTAGTTTTGTTTGCCTAGTGGTTTTTTTCTGTGTGCCCATCATGCCGTTCCGTGTTGTTTTTTGGTGGACCTTCCGTGCGGGATCTGTTTTCCACTCGATTATGTATATACGCTCCTTATAGTCTGTACAAACACTGTGAAGTAGGTGGGTAGGTAGACTTTTAACAATCTGCTCACATAAGAAGAAACATTAGTCATTTTTACGGGCGAAGCACCATGGTGTGACCATGCATCTCTCTTGTTCTCTCTCGTTCACACATAAAGAGGCAAAGAAAGGAAGAAGAGGAGAAGAATGAATACGCGAGTAAATAAATAATAAATAATATCCGATTTTTTAATGCTTTTATTCATCTGTCGTTATTTTTTCTTTCCTACTTCTTGTTCTTGTAACAAGATCTTTCTCTCTTGTACTCTCGTAAAGCCACAGTGCGTCCGAAAGAACCTTGTGTCTCTCTCTCAATGTGTGTGTGTGTACATAATACGGTAATGTAGCAACAACAATGACAGCCCTGCTAGTTAAATGGGAGATAATGCTAATAATGTGTAATAATAATAACCAGTCTCTCTTCTTCTCATTTTCTTTTCTTGAAAAAAAATTCTACAACTACTACAACTACAGCTACCACTTTAGTGGCAGGTTACAATATGGTATGTCGGGAAAAAAGTATGACGATGATTATGATGAAGGCAAATGATGAGGTGGTGATGATGTTAGTAGTAGGGAGATTAGTGGTGGTAGTGAGATGACGATGAGATGACGGTAATCTTGCCTTTCTTTTCTCTCTCTCTATCGCTCTCTTGTTCTGTCTCTCTGGCGGTTTTTTTCTAGAAGCAGGCCACGTCGGTCTCACACTTTTTCTGCAAGATCTACTACACCTATAAAAATACTACAAGGTAGAGTGACCCATCAAAAAGGTACCGGGGGCAGTATTGGTGGTGGTGGACTATGGAAATTAGAGAAATAAAATTTTACGTATGCAAGCTATTTATATATGAATGTAAGTCATTCAGAAACAAAACACGTTAGAGTTTTTTTTAACGAGGCACAATTGGTGGCATGATAATGTGCTGTAATTAAGTTAGACTTCGTATTAATATATGAGCATTAAATAAGTGGAATATTTTGAAGTCTTGACATTTAGTCTGGGTAATTTTTCTTGTTGTTTCCTGAAACTACTGGTATGCAATTTAGAATTCAGCTATAATGGCCATACGTTTTCTGTACCACTTGATAAATTGATTTTATTGCCGTTTATTTTAGTACAACATCCTTTATAAATAAATGACATGCCTATTTGCGTCATTAGGTTGGCCATGTCTACTCTTCTTGTTACGTACCCCCACCACCGTCACAATACACTGGTTTATTGCGACAAAAATGGCAAATGATTTTCTTGTAACTTCTGTCTTTTGTATTTTTATTGGCCCTCTGCTTCTGCTGCTGATGGGGCTTTTGGTATGCATAAAAATGCAGGATCATAAAATCCGACGATATTACCGAGTCTGACTAAACGATGATTTACATTATTTATTTATTCATTTCTATTTTATATTCTCTCTATCCTTTTCCCATGTCTCATTTTTCTCTCATTGTTCATCATCATCATCAGCATCGTCGTCGTCGTCGTCATCCTCACACATCCCCTCCGCCACTGGTCCCAGACTACACTTCTCTGCAACGAGCAGCCAGTGATAATAAAAAAAGACGACAGCACAGTGGCAGAAGCTGGTTTTCTCTCACCAACTTGTCCTCTCTCTCTCTCTCTCTCTCTCTCTCTCTACTTACTGCTGTATCAAGTCAAAGTGTATTGTAGGTTTAAATGATGTTTTAATGGCAAATTGGCAGGTTGTTGGAAGAAGAGAATGGTTATATGGTGGTGGTGGTGGCACTGCCGCTGCAAACTATGACGACGATGATCATGATGATGATGATCTTCATCATCATTCTCCTCTTGTCAGGCCTTTTTGTTCAACGCTACCTGCAAAACATCCACGTTATCACTCTCAATGTACCTATTAGGTACACGAATGATGATGACGACGATGATGATCCATAATACATGCATACGTCCGCGTCCATCACATCTTTAAGACTTTTAAGCAAGGTGTGATTTTTTTCTCGGTTTGGTCCGTGTGGTTAGTTCTTGGTTCATCCACAAAATAAAAACACACACACCTAGACAGTGGATCATCATTATTATCGTTATCTTCATGAAGATGATATTTTTCTCAGCACACACACACACACACACACAAACACACTCTTGTTTGGTGTTTGGTTGGCACTATGCAAACGTGTGTGTATGTCTGTTTGTGCCTGTGTCCGTATAAATGTGCCGTTTGCAAAGAGCCTTTTTTGTGGTTTGGCTTTTGATCGTTCTTCTTTTTCGGCGGGACCATCATCATCGTCATCGTTGAAATCATCATTTCGGGCTTTTTTCCACGTAGTCCCCTTTTTCTTTACTGCTGCTGCTGCTGCTGGCTACTCGAATAAAAGGAAAACTGGTACAGCCAAAAAACCGGACACTGCTACCACCACCACCACCACCAATTGTTTTACAGCCGCGTCTCTGTTATTGTTTCGACCACTAGTTATACATTAGAACATTATCAATCATTATTATTATCGTTATATTTACGGCTCTGTTGTGACTTGCGACCAATGATGTTGTGGTTACCCTGTTTAAACAAGCTTATCCAAGCTCACACAAAAGGAGAACACCACTATTATGCAAGTAGCAGCTATTAGTGGCTTGTTTGCTGGCTAACAACGAGGCTGGTAAAAAGAGCAGCAAAGCACAACAAAAAATGGAAAGAACGAAAACCAATAAAAAATAATAATCTTTGCTGTGTACAAAGATAAAGACGACGATGTAATTTTGAAAGAGGAATATACACGTCAAGTGCTGAAATGTCAATAATATATTTGCACTCTAGCAAACTTGATGTATTCACACAATTGACTATTATAATTCGTACAAGTACAACATTTTTTGTGTACATAACTGTACTGTAAGTAGTCATTAATGTTGATGGTATGATTATGATAAAGAAATTTGGGGCAGGGTGCAACCGGATATTTTCACGGGGGTACATATTTGCATTGTACGTATCTCTGCGCGGAAAAAAAAATGCAGACTTGACCTACTTTTTTCTTTGTGTATGTATGACTATTTGTCTCTTTTCATCATATTTTTGCACTCCTCTGGGTGTGCTGGGGAGACAAAACGAAAACCAGAGAGGATAAGTTGGTGGAAGGAAAAATAATAATAGAAAAACAAGGCTCGTGATGATGACACAGCTGATGCAACGTGATGCTGCTGCTGCTGCTGCTGCGCTTGTCCTGGAAAATAATTCTGACATGTCAAGAATTTTCTTTATTTGTATATTAAGGTCAAATCGTACATTTATTTTCCGCATATGCGGTGATGCGATATGCTGCACGCCTGCACGCGCTTTCTAGTTGACTTAAATATAAAGACGGTATCACGACGGAAAAATGCATTAGTCATACATACAGTCATACCCTTGCAGTTTCTTGTTTTTATCCGAGATAAATGGTTTCGTCAGCTGGAAAAATATGGCGTAATCGGATGCATCTTTTTCTCATCGTAAAAAAATAAGTATACCTATTTTTCTACTTGTATGCATTTTTGGAATAATTGAACGCTGCGATATGAAGAGAAAAAAAGATAATTCTCTCTCTCTCTAAAGAATAGTAAGAAGGTGCATTACTGGTTAGCCCTGGCCGGATTCGTGGGTTTTATTGTTGATGCGTTTTAGCTATCTTCCATTCAGTGATTCTACGCAGTCAACATACCAAATGGGGAAGAGTAAGTAACCGGCCAAAAATATTTTTATGAACTGGCAAGCCACTTGAAATGGAAAGGTGGATATTGGCATTGAGTGGGAGCTCATATATCTACTTAACTGATAAATCCCAATTCCTTGTGTAGACCGGGGCATGAGTGTTGCATTGCATCGAGAGAAAAAAGTGGCACAAGGAATCCATAGAAAAGTCGTAAAAAACTCTGTTCCGTCTGTGAAATGGGTTGATGATGAGAATTGAGAAAGAGCAGTAGTGGTGGCGATGATGGTGGTGGCACTGGCAGTGGTTGCATTTTACCAATATATATTATTAGTGAGTTGAATGGAGAGAGAGCACGCGGAAAATCGTTGCACAAGTTTCTTCCTGTGTCTATGTGTGACGAGATGATGCAATCAATGTTGGACTCCTTTTCTCTTTTATTTCTACGTGCGTACATGGTCATCATTTGCTACAGTGGTAGCAGTAGTGGACCTATTTTAGCGTTTCTTGTATTTTCCCAGAAAAACAGCAGCAGCGACAACACAGTCACGAATTATTTCAAGTTATATCTCCACCGTGCATCTTGTTTCTTCCTGAGTAGTAACTTTTAACGAAAACGGTACGTTTCTCCAGCAAAATCTCGTCTGGCTGGCAGAAAGACAGAAAACTTTTTTTTATGAAAGAACAATTTCCAGTGGGCTGGACAACACCAGTAAATATTCTTCTCTCTTTAGATTCATTTTTACGTTGTCGTGTTCAATTTTTTCAGAAGCTCACACAAAACAAAGACCCGAACCCAGAAACAGGCTTGTTCCTTTCTATACAGTTTCAGTATTTTGATATTGCACCTTTGCTGAAGAAAAGCCAGTTTTCTTACAAAAAAATATACGATGCAATGATTATCTTGTTTAATTTTTAAAAGCATGCTTGACCAACAAAACACAAAAATCATCATATCATATCATGCCGCAACTTTCTTCTCCTTTTCACGTTTTTTTCTCTCTCTCTCTGCTTCTCTCAACTATCCCACGATATTACCCAGGGAGAGAGTGTGTGTTGTGTATTTTCAAATCGATCAAAATCAAAACGGTATATCAAGATTACATTACATACCTACTTATACTTACTTTGTAAACAGTACAACATCACACCAACAACACCGTTTGTTGTTCTGCATGAAATTATACAACTACCGCATATTTTTATGCATACCAACGCTCATCATCAGCAGCAGCAGCAACATCGCTGCTGATTGCTAATCCCTTTTACTAAATTAAGCTAGCCACGGTACTGGTGCAACAGCAGAGAGAAAAAAAAACAACACGACCAACAAATTTTTTTCCAGTTTTCTCATTTAAAAATTAAACCTCCTCCGTTTTCGTACTAGTAGTGGTTCTCCTTGTTTGAAGCAGGAAGAGTAGTACACGAAAAAAGCAGTTTTCCCCCAAAAACCAATATATTATCTCACGTGCACACCACCACCACACTCTATAGCTTGCACACAGAAGCCTGTATCAGCATGAAACCCTGGGAAAAGGAGGGATCCGATCGGATCGCATAATGTTCATAAATTATTAAAAAAGCTTTCCTGTCTGCTGGGGCATGAGGAGCATTCATGAAAAGCATGATTTTGTTGTACCCAATTGTTTTTTCTAAGGATTACTACTTATCATGGCGATTATTATAGTGTATTTATTATTAAAAGTACCTAACTATATCTATAGCTCACAGGGAATGAAAAGGCTACCAAAAATAGGAAGCTTTTTCTTAATCCCAGCTACTTTGTATGCAATCATTACTACCGCTTGTAGTAAGATTATTCAAAAGAAAAGGAGGAGCTCCAGAGAGAGGAGACCTTGTACTTATTTTGAAGTTTTCTTGGTTAAAAAGGAAAGAAAAGTGGGCCTTAGCCACAGAAGAGATCAAGAGGACTTCTTGCGTGGCCGGTTGGTTTTTTTTGGCTCGCGCGACCGACCTGTATCAAAATGGATTTAATAACCTAGTTGGTTGTGGCTCCTCCGTGAATCATCTACTCCGTCCCGGATCATATCATATCATTAGTGAGGTTATCGGCTCCACAACTTTACTTGCTGTTGACTGTCCCTACCTCTTACATAAATTCCCCCTGCTCCCCCAATGAAGGCACATTCTTTTTCTGTGATTTTGATAATAATCATTATCATCATCATCATCATTTCATTGCGCGATGATCTCGATGAGGATGATTATTACGATCAAAAAAGTTGAAACACACACACACGAACTATAATTTGTTTATATGTAGATCGGCATGCTCATTTTCATCATCTTCATCATCGGGAGCAACTTACCTGGTCGCCGTCGTGGTGGTGATGGTGGTGGTGGTATCAGTCGCTGACTAAAACAATGCCTAAGAAAAAAGTGGTGAGAAAATTTCTTGTGCGTCGGGAGTCGGGATTCAGATTGCGTCCATGTGTTTAAGTGTGTGTGTGCAGGCATCATGATTTTAATATGAGGGCACAAGAGAGCGAGAGCCAGACGACATGATGATGAAAATGTCTGCAGCAAGTCACTTTTTTTTATAAAAGGCCTGCATACATGTACCATGTTGTTGGTTGGGATGATGATGATGAAAAATTAATATGAAAACGTCAAGTATCTCCCGATATTACTTAATGTGTACCTCTGGGTACATTATTACCTTTCACATATTTATATTAATCATATGACTATAATACTCAGCGACGAATGTGTAACAAAACGATGAAAACAAGAGGGATTGGTGGTGTACACGCTAATTTCTCTCTGCTCCTTGCAAGCTGCTTTTTTCTTCTCTTTATAGACCGTTTTACGTGTCCGAAAGAGAAAAAAATCTGTTTTGTACGATGGAAAGCACCGAAAATTCCCAGAGATGCACACAGCAAGAGAGAAATATACTGTACGTTCATCAGGTTTTTGGTTGACCAGTCAGCTATCTCCTTCGATGGAGTAAAATAATAAGGCGTCTCACTAAGCAAGTTGGAGTCTCATAATGCCTCAGAAAATAATCGACCGGCTTGCTCTGTGTCTTATTTGTGTATGCGTCTGTATATGCATATTATTTACCAGTAGTCAGCATCATTGGTGCCCCATCATCCTCATCAGAATCTCCCTTCTACTCGCCAGAAAATTTCCAGTTTTCATCTTGTTTTCTACTACAACTTCTTTTTTTGTATAAGCTTACTTGTAGCTTACTTGCTCATATATATCGTCGTCGTCGTCGTCATTTACTTTATCATCGTCGTTGGATATGATATGATAATTGTGGGTTAGGCCTCTTCACCACAGCCAGAGAGAGAGAGAGAGCGACTCCCAAAAAGACGAACAATTTTTTTGCATTTTTTCTGCTTCACCGGCTTGCTTACTACTAGCTTGCCTACTACTCGCCAAGATTTAGATAGATGGGCAGGTTAATTTGACCAATTTGATTTTCGTGAAATAAAAAAGGAAAAATGCAGCGGAGGAAAAAGGAGCAAGAAAGAAAAGCAGTCTAGGGGGAAAATGGTTACGTGTTCAAGATTATGCAATATTATTGGTTGATAGGTGTATACCTAACAAGTTGATCATCATTTTTTTATCTTTGAGAGAGAACGAGCGAATATGATGAATAATGTGTGTTTGTGTGTGTGTGTGTGAGTAGTCGCGGAGATGAGTTAAGAACGAAGGTAATTTAGATTTTCTGTAAGGATCCTTCTTTATCCTTTTTCTCGCACTCTTCTGCATATTTTTGCTGCTGCAGCTGGATATTTTGTACATGCACTTACACATGTATGTACATATGCAAAGTCAAAAAAGCACCTTTTCTCTCTTGGCCGTAAACAAATTAAATGGGTTGAACTTGTAAACTTGAATTTGCTGACGATAACGTAGTTGATAGCGATGATGATGATGATCATTTTCCGTAGTAAGTTATGTAACTCTGCCGCAGCAGCACTACTGGGATATAAAAAAAATCCTTGCTTTTTTTCTCCCTTCTTCATGGATCAGAGCGCACACTACCAGAAACTTGAGAGGAACAGCAAAAAAGGTTGCTTATTGCCTTCTACCCGCCTGCCTACTACTTTTTTCGAAGATAAGCACGATGATCATGTTATGAATCATATGTTGGAATGCGCAAGCACTTATTACAGGCAGGTAGTGAAGATCTGACAACTTTTAGAGCGTGGGACACAACATCAGCGAAGGAAAAAATATTCATAAAAAGAGAATGATGGTGATGATGATGATGCTGAGAATGATACAATATGAGTGAATACTTGAGCTGCATGGCATTCAAAAACTAAAACTCAAATAGGTAGGCTTGTTTGGCCAGCTACACTAGACCGAAAATTCAGACTCTTCTGATATTATTGTACACCTGATGATGACGATGATGATGATGATGGTAGTTGTAATGAAATGAAAAATAATAACATTGAGAAAAAATATATGGTGGATGGTAATAAAAAATAATATTGATCGAAGAAAAAAAATCTTATAACAATCGGAGAGGGGGAGAGAGTAAAGCGTAAATTTTTTGTGTAAAACAGGCTACTTGTTTATAAAAGTAGTAGTAGGAGAATGTTCAAGGTAATTATCCTTAAAAGATGGGATAATAGCACACAGGTTTGCTTGTTTCTCCTGATAAAATGAATATACAATTACCATCAACATATTACGTGTGTGTATATATGAGCTGGCTATAGAAGGGCAGATATTTATGGGTAAATTGGTATTGAGAGAAAATTGATATAAAAGGAGGCTTTTAAAGCCACTTTAAAGGTAAAAGTAGTAACATGTTGGGGAAATACTGATTTTTTTTACTATTTGGGGAAAATGTAAGATTTTTTTAATCTAGCTGGTTATTATATTTTCCAACACGCTAGAAATACAGTTGATGATTATTGAGTAGGCTTTTATAACGGCATGTTTTTGTTAATGATGTTGTCATTCCTTTTAGGGATTATTGGTAGCAATTAGAGACATTAGGAAATCATCACAGTTTGACTCAACTTCAACCTAGTTTGTTGCTTTTCTCGGGGGAATCTAATGTATGCATTACGTGTGCTGCTAGCAAGATAATCGGATGAAAGAGTGGGCGGGCGAAGGATGGGAGAAAGTTACATAATGTGTGCGAGGGTTTTTCTCCGTTCTAGCCCTTTTTTGATGCGGTATGCGGAAAGATATTATTTTTGCTCTTTTGACATTTCACTGAGGAGGTTATGGAAGTATGCTGCGGATGCGGTTTTGGGTTTGTTTGTACTTGTTTTGCAATAATTGGCAGGGATTAGATAGAAATGACAGTTTTCGATGAGCAACATTCAACATTTGGGTTGTTTGTAGGAGAGAAATTGATAATCGTATTATTATTTTTAAAGTAGCATGCCTACAAGGAATCAATGTGTGTCTGCATTGTATTGCTGATGTGTGCTTTGTTATCATTACAATAAATTTAAGTATGACTCTAGGAACTGGAAAGTAAATATCACGTTTGAAAAATTTAAAACGTGACTTCGTGGCACAACCCTAATGGTGTAAGTAGGCATTTGTACGTTCCAAGTAAGCACCAGTAATGTTGCTAACGAAGATGGGACAGAGCGGAGAATGCGGAAGCATGTCACCTACATTTTAAACCGAAAATAATGATGACTGACGACAGAATTGTGATGTCAGAACCGCAGGGTTGACACGCCTTCTGTTATGAAACGTATTGCGACAATCGGCATTTCTTTTCAAGAAATACGCAGCAAAATGCGATGAATCCGTTAGGAATAGGATGCGATGATTATTTTAAGATTACTCAAGGTAAGCTGTCATCATAACAGCAGTGACGCATTTATTCGCCCTCTCAGTGAAAGTAATAGCCGCACGTGCTGGGACTTTTTTCTCAGGGGTTTCTTTCTTTCTTTTCAAAAGAAAGCACGTGAATGCAAGAAAGGGATTCAAAAAGGTAGCAGTGATCATAATGACAGTCAAAAATGAACCAAGAAAAGATAAATAACTGTCAACGGGATGTAACAGTAGTTCTTATGAGATGCAAACGGAGAAAAATATAGGAAGCCTGTCGTAAATTCAACCTCCCATGGGTTCCATTCAAAGTCATTTGTGTTGTAGGAGTTCCCAAGTTGTATTTGCGACTTTTTCTTCCTATTTCCATGTTTTTATAAGCAAATCCTTGTGTAGGAAGAATGAAGCAGTAATGAATCTACAAAATTCTACGTAATTCTTAATGTGTAATCCGATAGCATGTTCAAGGATGGACGGTACTGCGTGCTGCTGCTGTGTGGTGGTGGTGGTATTATTTTTTTATGTAAGTTATAGCAAGGTTTCTCATTGTAGTAAGCGTATTAATTAAGTAGGTACGCATCTGCTGGGTAAAAGTGTAAGACCTGGGGCGAAGTGAGATAGTGTCACTGTCATAAGTTGTGGAATTTGTTTGAAAAGGGCAAGGTTAGTAGGTGCATGAGTGTAATAGTAATGGTCAAAAGGGACACCCCGGGGAAAGTGAGCGGAAAAGTATGATCAAGTTACCAAAACGTGGTAATTTTGCTGGGTTAGTCATTGTTTTCCGTTGTGCTATCTTTGTGACGCAATCTACAATTACAATGAACAGATTTTACCTCTGGTGGTGGTGATGGTCACGTGTGGAGCAAACAAGCTTTTGCGGAAACAACATATTATGACAAACATACGTTTTCGAGGCTAATTTCTAATTTACCGTGGCATTGAACTGTAAATTGCTTTGATGCTTGATGTGTTCAATTTTTCCGGCTTTTTGGTTTTGACCAACAAAACCAACAGTTTTCTGGCCTGCTTTGTTTATTTTTAGAATCTTAATTAATTTTGTCAAAATACGTCCCAGTTTTAAGCTTTATATTAATTTTATTTTTTTGATTCTTTTTCAGCGTCCTCCTGGGGTCTCAATCCACTCACTCCAAATCACTCCTATCCCATTCCCACTCATCATCATCATCTTACAAATTCCACCAATCCTGGTAAGTACCCCTCATCTATTTCCTCATCTTACGAAAAAAAACAATCTCGCTTTACATAATACACAATATCCCATTATGTTCCTCATTTTTTCATCCTCAAACCAAACAAAAGAGAGAAACGTGATGAAAATTAGGATCAACAAACGATGCTGTTGCTCGTAAAAAATTATTTACAATGTAGGTTTAATCATAAAAGATTACACTTGCTTTCTCATCCCTTCCTCTTATGTAACTCTCACATTGCCCCCAACCGTTTTCAATCCTTTCTACGACAACGTTGCACTAATATCCTTAGATAAGTCAACCGTCTTATGAAATATTTCTCTTCAAAAACATGTTTACATTGCCGCAATTGCTTGTTTCAATTCCCGAATTGCTCATAAATTTTTCTCATAAAAATGCAAGCACTCATACACACTCTTGCGTATAAACCAATGCTCACAGAAAAAAAATGAACCCAGTTTTCTTACAATGTACAAGTATGAGCTAATTGGGTAATTCATTTCTGGAGTTACGTACATTTCCTACTCGTAATTCCTTTCCCAACTAATCTTTTTCGTAATAAAACTAACCGGCAAACCGTTACAACATGCCACACACATATATAATGCACACAAGATGAAATAGTAATAAACGAAGTAAATAACAGGAAACGCTTTTACGCAACCGTCTAAAAAGCAAAGAAACATATTTCTGCCGTAGACCAGCAGGACTATGGGCATGGGGCGCCCTACTCGAGTGATTCCAACCACTAATTAGCATTTTCAGCGTAACAAGAAACCTAGTGTGGTAGGAGGAAGACGTTGGAGAAACAATAAAAAGGGTTTATAGCTCTATAGGTTGTCAGCATGTTGTATGACAAGCGCCATTTTTTGCGCTACTATCCGAGAGGAAGAAACAAGGCGAGAAAAATCAATGCCTTATTCCTTCATCATCCTCTCACTCATTTTGCTATATAGGTCCTTCCGGCAGGGTCCTTAGCAGACGCCTATTAAATATTTTGTTGACCTTGGCTCTGGTTTCACAGGGAAAGGAGTATATAGAAATATTTTCCAATGTGCTACTTTCTTCTGTTGTAAATCCCGGTTGTCGATATAAAACCCGTAGTGCTGACATTGTATATGCCCAGAGAAATAAAAGACGACAGGGGTATGCTACTACTGTGGGAATTAAATGAAGAGAGATGGATATCCCTTTACACAATCAGCGACAGAAACAGCTACCCATCTTTTTTTATTCACAGGGCGCTTGGTTGTCACCATTGTTGTCCTTGTCATTAAATCCAAGTTAATTCTATATACCATCATGCACCTTGTAGGGCCGAAGCCGGAATAGGAAAACTGTCAAGTTCAAATTCGGAGAGTTGTTTTTGTCAGTTTTGCCGCTTTCGCTGTAATAATATGTTTTCTCTATGCACGTTTCAGCATTTCATGAGATGCAAACAAAAATGCGGTGTGTGCGTGAAGTGAATTAATTTCAACCTTGACACAGTTTCTCCCTGTTGCCATACCAAGACTCATCGTTATTTCCTCTCGTGATGTATTTTGCTGGATTTTCCTCCTCGATTCACTCACGAATATATTGTCCAACGAGGTTTTTATAATTACACTATTCCCATCCTAAATTCATTAATCGATGGCAAGGTGTGTGAGATAATTATAGGGAATTTTTATTGTACTTATCTCTGCCCTTGGCTGCAACTTAACGCTGCACGATACCAAAAAATTACCGCGTCGCCCCCGCACTCAAAACAGCGGCGGTAATGATCAAGGGCGGTTGTGCAACATCATTTTTTCTGTTAATCAGAATTAATCGGATTGGAAGCTATTGTAGGAGTAGGTACACAACCAAAGGCAACTTTTTGCTTATTGTGGGAGCATCATATTGTTATGGCAGCGATAGTGTAAATTTCCCCTATTTACCGCACCCATCATATCATGTATACGATTATAGGACAAAGAAACAATGATATTTACTACGACATTGTCATCTTAAGGACACTCATGGTTGAGTAATCCTAATCAAGCGGCGAAATAATCAGTAACGTTGAAACAATAAATTACGCAAGTGAGTTCCCCCTAGAGAAGCCAACATATAACAAGAGCATCTTGAATCTGTCAATAGAAAGTCAATTTCCGACGTTGTAACTTTGTTTCTTAGCAGTTCATATATGAATTCACAACAACACGACGACAACAATGAAGAGCAAGCTGCTGATATAAAGCGTAATCCATTCAAATCTTCAAGGGTAAATCAAGTGAAGTTTTCCGAAATAATGATGTTGCGTAATACGGACTCATTCACTGGAGGATCGATCGTTATGTTTTTGTACTTTGTACTTTAGGTGCAGCAAAAGTCCATAAATGAAAATATCTTCAAAGACGATCGAACACGAGCAAAACAAAAACACGGGACACGTACGCACGCCATAACAAAATTTGGTCATTTGGTTTGGGCTGTGTGCACCTGTTCCTGTTATTGCAATTCCCAATAACAAGGGACATTCTTCGAAGGAAAATATCGTGTTTACGTAACCTTGTTGACTTCCGGAAAAAATGAAACAAACATTCCCCGTACAAGTTTTGATTATGTAATTCCAAAACTTCCTTCTTCTTGGTAGGATTTAAATCGAGCCTCGCTCGCTTATTTTCCTCTCGCTGTGTCTTAAATGGAAAATTTACATTTTGGTAGATGAAAGTGGATTGCGTAAAGGCCCCCATCCACTTTATCACAATATATAATCAATTACTTTTTTCCACTTTTTTTTCTTCATGTAATACCCAGTTGTTACTCAAGTCGAAAGAGTGGTTTTGAAAGCCTCCGTTGTTGTTTGTTGCTCTCGGTTGATTTTGTAGATTGAGTTACTTTGTACTTACAGAGTGGGCGTTTTTTTTGTTCTCTGCTGTTTTCATTATCACTCTGGGGCTGTGTAGTTGTTATTCAAGCCCACTAGTGTGTTCCTCTTCAGTGACACTGCTGATATCATTTCCCGTCGTAAACAGTAATTGAATTAAAGAGACCGCTCGCAGCCGGTTTGATATCATCACTTGCCTTGCTATCATGATCTTCTCTCTTTTTTTCGTTACCACCCGCAAGCATCTTGTTTTCAATCGGAGTATTTCATTTTGAAGTGATATCATATCACAGGGAAAAGACACCATAATACTGGCGAGAGCAACAATAACATCGGTCGAAACGGCAGCAGCGGGGAAGGGAGTATAAATGAATACACAATTAATTTTGAGTGGATTCCTCTGTACTGGTTTCGAGCGTGTGGGTTTTGATTTCCTTCTCTGGAAACGACAGTATGCATTACTTGCTCATATGCCCTGAAGGGATTCGCTCATTTGATCTTGTAAGAATCAAAAGAGTGTGAAATAGAGAATGGTATTGTGTAAGCCTTATTGACTGGTAGTGAGAATCATTTTTGTGAATGAATTTTCCCCCGGTTACGATATCAAATAAATTAAGTTTGTGAATTTATATTTCCCTGCTGACTTGTCTATAATCATCTGGTAGAGAGTGGGTGGTTTAGGAAGTTTTTTTTCTCCCGTACCAAAAACTCATATCCACCTTCCCTACGGTCCATCACAACCCACAACCTCCCAAAAGAGAAAAAATGAGTACCTATAAGCATGGGGTAGCATAACATGGCATTATACAGAAACCGTCAATTTTTTTTAGCTGCTTTCCTTGAGATGCTCCTAATGACGAGGATGATTTTACCGAACGGTGTCTTCCTGATGGTTTCTTCCGTTCACCTCTGCACTTACAAGCAATTACCACAAACCAAAAATGATGGCCTAATTATTGTTAAGGGATCACTGCCTTTTGCCATTTTCCCATTTTCCTCCTCGTACTAACTACGCAATCTACAATTTTCCAATAAAATCCCACCCGTTTTTTAATCGTAATGCTAATAATAATTGCGCTTTTACTCTACCCTGGAATTGATCCCTATTAACCTATGCCGGTATAATAGTTAGGCTGATGATGAGGTTACAGGAAGATATTGGTTTCACGCTTCACTTTAAAGCAGTAATGAACGTTTTGAGAAGGAAACTGCTGCCAGGATCATAAGAAAGAAACGAAGGCAAAATTTGAGAAAGCGTAGGTTTTGTTATAGTTTGGTTTGTTCACTGCGGTGGTGGTAGGGATGTGGTGCGGTGTAAGAATGACTGACAAGGGAAAAAGGATCAAGAAAACGATAATAATGATGATGTGTGCGTGTGTATGTGTGTATTATTGGGCAGGTTGTAGGTAAACCTCGTTTGAGGATAAAAAGGACCTCTGCTCTTTTGATTGATGATGGCAAAAAGGGTTTAGAAGAGTGGATCGATATGAGACTCCACAAGAGACGTAGAGAGAGAGGTGCAGAAGAACATGAAATTATAATCGTGATCATCACACCTGAGCTGAAGAAGCAGTTCCATTCTAAATGGAGAAACAATGACGAAATCGACAAAAGCATCACCACCGAAATCTCATCTTGATTAAAATCTTTGATGCAAGTAGGTAGGTAGGTAGGTAGAGGTGGATAGAGGCAGGTAGGGTAGGATTTAAGCAGTTTCTGGAGAGAGCAGCAACACAAAATAATGATACTAACGACGTGGACAGATGAAGGTGCGCGCAGTTTGTGGTAAAATGATTGGGGAGCACTGCATGACGAGAAAATGAGAGAACAATTTTTCCCCGTAGAGTCTTCTACAACCAGTTCTATTTCCCAGACATTCACAGATTTACGCGTGGGTATATATAGGTACCTGCTCTGCTGCACATTGTTTCATCTCCTCTAATTGCCAACTTTTTTAATTATTTTGTCTTTGCAGGAGGCCTCCCTGTAGCCCCTCCTTTGCAGCCCGGTCAGCACCCGAGTCTGATGGAAGCCACCTCTCCCACTGCCGGAGCCGCAGCAACGGCTAATCATGGGAACTATTTGAATCATCATCACGCTGCTCATTCCAGTCCGGCAATGCCCACAGATAACTCAAACGCTTCGAATCATCCGCATCTTCAGCAAATGAGCCAGCAACAGCAGCAACAACGCTATCATCAGCAACAACATCACCGGGGAGACTACTCTCCCAGCCTGAGCTCTTCTCCTGCTCAACAGCAGCAGCAACATCCCACCACCAATGCTAACAATCCCACAAGTCAGTACGGGATGACACAGGCCAACAGTGCGGCCTATCAGGTCCAAACCGGAAACAAGCCCTACCGGCCCTGGGGCGCAGAATTAGCTTATTAGAAACTATAGTAAACGTAGCTCAGCTCAGATATAAAAAAACGTTTTCTCTTGCAAGGTAACTCGTCTCATATGCAAAGCAAGTGCGATATAGAAAAGAAACTATTAATGCAAAGTGCACAAAAATTCATACATTACTACTTTTATAAGAATATACTTTATATTTTTACTATAGAGCTATTCCTATTTTATAAGCACACAATAAGTGATAAAAAAGTCTCCCCGATACACGGTGTACAGTAGATGTTAAGTTTTAAGTAATGATAGTTGATAGTACATTATTATTCAACAAGTGCTTTAAGTTTTCGTCCTGTTTACGCAATTTAAAATAATTAGTTTATGTGCATGCCTGCTCACGCGCGGGGTTGTATGTATACCTTACAACGAGACTCATTCCATTAGGTTACATATTGGTAAAAAGGTGTAGTAATAATATGGTATCAGGGTTTAACTGTATTTTAAGCTCGTAAGCAAACAGGCAAAAAATATTTACATTACACAATATAGCGGAACAACAACGTTATTTTCACCGTTTTCTAGCTAGTTAACTATTCAGAAATGGTTATATCACACGTATATTGGTACTTATTAAAATAATTGGGAAGACAGTAGCAGCAAGAAGGTATAGAAAAATATCTTATTTCCTTCTTGATTGTATGGCGAAAGTGTCATACGAACAAAGGAGAAATAAGTGGGATGAGGGAAAATAGTAACGGAAACGGGTGGGTGTTTTGAGAAACTGAAACTTTGCAAGGAAATAGGAAGAAAGGTAAAATAAGTCATCCAAAAAATTTCCAACGAAACTTGTTACGGAAAACGTTTCCTACTGTGGCTACAACACGTGCTATACATGCTTTATCTTTTGTTTCCTGTGAGATGTCCTGTTAGAAAAAAAAAACGTGACAGTACAATTGCAATAATACTCATTTCAAGAGGTAAATAAGCGGAAAGAAGGAAACAAACAAGAAAAAATCAAGGAAACAGAAACAAAGCAGAGACTGGTGGTAGGTAAATAAACAAGAAAACATTTTTTAGGGAAAAAAACTTTCTTCAGTGTACCGTGTACTTGAGTAGTCCTACGATAGGGCCAATCTAATAAAAAATTGTAATCCTGCAGTTTTTACAATAGTAGAGAGAAAGTTGCAATGTTATTAGATTTTCCCTATTTCTCAGAATTTATCGGATTTATAACAAAATAGAAAATATATACGCAGACACCATGTGCCATTTACCGACTTAATCTTGCGAAACATCTCAATGTTTACTGTTTACTTCCTCGTTTGTGCAGCCTTTATTTCAAAATACGCAGTTATATTGCGCAATAGTAACAGTGATATG
>JAHZNE010001138.1:0-26976 GCA_027744055.1 Callyntrura sp. NNG-2020 | reverse complement strand
CCCCTCATCCAATTATCATAAAAACAGCCACAGACTTATTGACGCTATTTCAAGTAAAATGCTGACTAAAGTGATCGTGAGTTGAAGGGATTGTAATGCATACATTGCGTAACCAACCAACATACCGTTCGCTTCATTACTATAGAAAATTTTCCTTGTATGATCCTTGGTAATACTTTCCCAAGAATACCAACCTGTGAAGTAGTATAGCAGCTAAAGCTAAGCAGTTCCGTCTCTTCAACGACTATTGAAGTACATCTTAATATAGTATCAGTACCCTCTAAGCTGCACAAATAACAACTTGTAGCATTTTCTAGTAATTCACTTTCCACAGATATAAAAAAGCATATCGCACATATCACCACTGAAGTCAATGATAGAGACTCAGCCATATTCACAATCAGTCATCCAGTGTCAAGGCTAAATATTTGTAAAATGCTGGTCCAAATAAAAAAAAATGCAGAACTCAATGATGAAACGTAAAATAAAATATTCTCAATTGTATTGCCCATGCAAATTATAACTCTGCCAAAGGCAGTTTCAGTCTGGTTTCACATCTGCAGCAGTGTGTGGATGGAAATCTACGAATAAACTTTTATTTTCAGTTGGCAAGTTTTGCTGATGATTGACACTGTATTATTCCATAATTCGGAAATCATTCCACTTCTAAAACCACATTCTACAAAAAGAAATCCTACAAAATACGTTTCCTGCCTTTGTTTTCTGTAGTAATATTGACTATGACTCCTCCGCCGCTATAATTCCTCCGCTTTGTTCAACAGGATAGGTAAATTTTTAAATCGATACGGAACAAATCGTTCACGAGCAGAGTTCATTTATTATATTGTATCCACATGCTAAATGCTGAGTAAGAAAGAACAAAGAAAAACTTTTCAACTAAAGCGAAATTTATGAATATTGAAGTAACACTACTGGAGGCATAGGGTCAGGTTATGGAATGCTGTTGTAAACAAAAGACGTAATTGAAGTACCTACACGGGCTACACATTTCGATTTCGGAAGAACTGGCTACAATAATTAATGCGCACTCAACAATGGAACTAATTGGGAATAAATATTTTACATAATGCATAATACGCATAAACTATTCCCGTTATCCCGTTACAATAAAGTTTATAGTGATAGGTACACTATTGAAACAGGGCACATCTGCTTCTGAAGACGAGTTAATAATAGTCGTAATGCGTTAATTTAAAACTGGAATGACAATCCTTTTCATTCATGAAGTCATGTAAAAGCAGATTATTTTCAGTATAAGCTAGTAGAATGTACTTCAACTACAAATTATGTATGAGCAGCAGTTAAAAAGTTGTTTATAGCTCATGGTTTTTAGTGGTCTCAATTCGGCCTATTGTGGTCGAAATTGGAACTTCACCGCAAAATGGAAATACAATGTTAATGTTAAGTCAATGTTCATAGTAGATGCTTTGAGCAAACAGCATAAATAAATATCACAAATACAAACAAACCATCATCGCACAAGTCAGTCTGTGTCCGGGTTTCGTAGCAAGTAAAATTTGACAGAAACAAGCTGCTTTGTTTTCTTTCTTCTATTCTAAAATATCTAGATGAGCAAAGAAAGGAGAAGAAACAAGTTTCGTTCCTTGTGCAATTCGTTTTGTTTGACATGTATATGAAGTTCAACATCTTTTTAGATAAGGTAGGACATCAACTTGATGCTTGTTGCATGCTTGTTCATAGTAGAACATAGCAACCATATTTCTTTCAAGCCCTATCAACTATATGCAGCTAGCTAAAAGAATATGGACTGTAGTTGAGGTTTCTGAAGATGGAAGGATGGTAGACGTTTTATATACATTTTGAGACTATTTTAAGTTTCTCATGTCATGTCTATTACTCATGATCATGATCATGTGCATAGAAATAGCAGGGACAATGACAAGCTAATAAGCACAGGGATAATCTCGACGTTTTTGCTTCGAATAAGTAATTCTGAATGCGTTGTTTAATGATGTATATGTTAGAAAGGTAAAATTGAAGCTGTTCCGCTTGGGAAACATTTAAATCTCGTATTCGCATTTACAATTAGGCATGTTCGGTCAAAGTGAATGGACAAAAATTCACAAAGAACCGTAAGATGCTATAAATCATCCCGGTGAAATGATTTTGTATCAATTTTACATTGTCGCTAACGCATTGTTGAGGTATTTTTCATATATTGAAAATAAAATTCGATTGTATGCTATCCTCTGCAAATATTTTACAGATGATTTTGGATGAGTTGTTGCATGCCAATTGCTACTGATCGATGGCGACAGCTTTAAGGTTAGGTATGCACATGGCTTCAAAACGGGAAAATTTAATTGGAGAAATTGGAGATGTATATATTATCAAGCTTTCGAATGAGAAATTCTACTTTAAAGACGAAAAATGTTTTCATGTTTGAAATAATTATACAGGTGACAAAAATTGGCCTAGAATCTTCGTATGTCGATGCAAAAACTAGGACATTAGAGAACAGCGAAAAATAAATTTGCAAATGTCTTTGTCTGTCATCTTTGTTGTACGTAGTGAAATTGCTAAATGTAATATGTTTTATATATGTGAAATTGTATATTTTTTTGCTAAAGAGCAAATCAAATATACATTTGTACTGTATATAGAACAGAACACTTGATTTTCGCCTTGTTGTATGAAGTTAAAGTTAACAGACTTTTTCTTGACACATGTTTATCGTTAAAAATTTCACTTTCTCTTGCCCAACATTAGTTGTTTTTCATTTCGAGCTAACTGAACTTTTTAAAATATGTACATATAAAGGAAAATTTGCTAACTGGGTTTTTATTACTAACAATAAGTCAACTTGTGTCATACGCAGTGACGCATTTCCAACGCCCAGCCAGATCTTCATCATAGGAAATTTGTGAAAGATGCAAGAGATGAAAAACCATTATGACTACCACCACAGCCAATAGTTTAATGCAGGTTAAATTTAGGTAAACATCTTATTTCGCAAATATTACTAAAAACAGGTCCTGGCTGTATTTATGCCAGCCAACAGTAATTGGATGGCACGCAAAGAAATTTTGACAGCTTATTTTTGCGAACTCTGTCAAAACTCTGTGGTGTGTTTAACATATTTTGTATTTGTATGTAAATCAGTAATAAATATGAGACAAACAGTCAATATAACTTTTAAATGAATATGTATCTATATTTTAGTTGAAGGTATGTCGAAGAAAAGTGGTTCCTGTGTGGTACATCCTTGATTACAGTTTGAAATCGCTTTAGTACAAGTTTTAGGCAATACCAAAACCTGCAATACCAGGTGTATAAAACGAAAATGTGAAAATATTGGATGATTATATAAAATACCTTCAAATCAATGTTCAGAGTCACAGATATAAGCTGGCTTGTCAACAGAAAATTCGTTAAAGTAAAGTTGGTGGAAGAATCGCGTTTTTAGAAACTTCAAAATGGAAGTTTTTCCGTTACTCCTCTTCTTATTGTTGTGTGGTGGCTTCAATTTGGGAACATCCCAAACTTTTGAGGGAGACGCAGTTGATGACAGAATTGTGGTTGATCAAGGCAGTGAACCCGGTGAAGACGGTAAGAAGTTATTAGCAGTACCTTTTATTGGAAATTTGATTTTTCTAGTGATTTGAACCCCCAGTGACTTTTATAACTACTCGGTTTCCAGATTTAACGACTAAAATTATCGGGGGTGAAGAAGTGGACTCCCCTACAGCGTATCCGTATCAGGTTTTTATTGAAAAAATTTGGAACAGCACGACCTTCTTCAAGTGCGGAGGTACAATTTACAACGCAGAGTACATAATAACTGCGGGGCACTGCACATATTTTAGGGATGCAGGCGTATATGCCACTCCCAAGCAACTATGGGTGACAGCAGGAACGATTGATTTGGCCTCCACAGATGAAGATATCAGACGAGACAAGCAGGTGGTTGGGGTCAGCGAGATTCATACTCACCCTAAATTTGAGTTTAAGCATTACGAAGATGATAAATCTGAAACGCCGATTTACGATATTGCCTTGTTGAAACTGAGGAGACCGTTGAAATTAAGTGATCGAGTTGCACCATTGCAAATCCCACCGGACGGATTTGAAACGAAAGGTAATAAGATTGATTGCTTACAAAATGATTATTTTGGGATTTCGATGTTTATAAAAGGATAAAAAGAGACGGAAGCAAATTTTTTTTCTTTTTAATGTAATGCACATGAAGGAAACGGAACGGTTACTGGATGGGGGCGAAAGGAGCTTAATGGTACAATCCAGAACAGAATGAGAGTAATAGATGTACCATTTCTTCGGCATAAAACTTGCAAAAGGCTTTTCCAGTGGGTGGTCAGTGTCAATGACGACATGGTATGCACTGGTACAGAAGAAGGTGGTGTAACACCATGCTACGGGGACAGTGTAAGAATGATAACACAATTTCCGCAATGCTATACTTAATATTTTTCGATTTGAATCCCAGTTTTTACAACGTCCACCTTATTTTAGGGAGGTCCAGTAAGATGCTCCGACGATGAAGGCAAGAAGTACATGTGCGGTGTTTCATCTTTCAATGGAAACCACTGTGCAAATTACAATGTGTACACAAGGGTTTCTTCATATAACTCCTGGATTAAGAGCGTTGCAGGCAGCCAGTTTTAGGAATGAGGCAGGAAATGAACGAATTACACACTAGTTTGAAAGTATTATATTTATTGACAATGTATTTGTAATTTGAGAGTTGGAAAATCTTCAGGTAAGTAAATTATTTCATGAATAATAAATAAATTTCATTAAAATTTATTTTGAAAGCTTCTGCGTCATAATACCCTTATCATTTATTCGTATTTCATAAGTTAAAAGGGTTTTTAAATTTCAATTTCAAGCTCGATCAAATTTCAAAAGGACGGTTTCTATTTATCATATTGTGAACATATTTACAACGGAAATGTGTACATGATTTTGAGTTAAGTAAGCACTTTATGCTGCCTGACATATATTCTTCCACCTTTGTGGTTGGTTATCTTTAAACGAAATATTGTGAAAATTTAAGAAGACGTAGTAACCCCGATGGATACAAATAATTGTATATTAGTGTGCGATACATCCTATTAACCCAGTCCGTCTGTCAGTACTTTTCCACAATTCCTCGGGCGCCGGAAAAATTTCAACTTGAACAGATATGCGCATCGGAAATCCCATTAAATATTGTCAATACAAACATATACAATATGTATTGTAAAAAAACGTTCATAAAAATGCTACATTTTCAATTTTGAATATGACACCTACTCACCCAAATAAAATGTAATACCACCCGGTTCTGTAATTGGCATATTAAATATTTTAATGGATTTTTTTTGTATTTAGTTTGCCCCATGCCGTACTATATCTGCATCATTATGAATGAACCCTTTCGTTCAAGGTTATACTTCTGGCAATTATGTTGCAATAAGTACCTAGCGTCTTATAAGCGCCTGGATAAGTTCAAGGAAATTTATTGAATTAAAATAGGTTATTTTCACCAACCAGACCGATCTATCATAAAGACGATAGACTCGGTTCTTTCATCTGTCTTAAGAATGTTTACCTACTAAACTTAACCTTGAAATCTCGTAAACGCAAATTTGATTCGAGTTAATTCAAAAATCAAATATTTGTATTTTTATCATATACGAAATGAAAAATGAAAAGTTGTTTTCAAACAAGTCAAAAGACATAGACATAACTGCATATCTGACATCTGAACAAGGTAATCTTTAGATCAAATTATACGTTCGTACCGCATTATCTACTTTGAGCCGAACCTGAATATGATGGTTTTCTCGTTCAAAAGTGTATCCATAAAACATGAGATATATACAAACAACCGTCATTTATATGAAGGGAGAACGTGAGTCTTATAACTTTGTCACTTGTAGGCAGTTAGATAATGTTTTCTTTCCAGATACTTGGCGCGACATCTTTTTTATATCTGTAAATACGTGATGCAATTTCAAAACGACTAGATGCATCATCAAATTGTATACGTACGGACACCTAAACTAGTAAGTACAAAACGGTAAATAAATTTAAAAAATCATTCTATAATGTATTCAATAACTACGCAATGAGGAAAATATGCTGTATGTTGCAACAACGTTTCATGCATAAACTCTGTCCTTCGTGACTTCATTTATTTTTTACTCGTAAACGTAGAGCATAAAAATAGAAATGTCAAGTATAACTGGAAGGCAGCTATGATAAATTCTAATCTGGCACAGGATGTTTTCGAGTTAGTTAATGTGAATGGCTTAGGATTTCTAGGAGTTGGGGTTGGGGCAATGGGTATGGTGTATGGTAAGTATTTTATACTTTCCTTCCTTGTACATGACTTTCATATAAAAGCACACTGGTTCGACAAAGGTGAATTACGCACTAAACGCACTAGCTCCTACGCTACACATCTTATGCTTGTCTCTGTCAACTTTTAAGACATGATGGCTTACATTAACAAAGTGGAAAGCTGTGAAAAGAATAACAGCGGAAAATCTCAACTTAAGCATGTATGTAGCATTATTACCTGAGAACATTTTTCCAGTTTGTTTACTCCCAACGGTAAAACTAGACTCGAGAGTAGTTGAGCATGAACGGATTTGCGTTTTTCTGCCAGCAGCACCTCCCTACTTGTACGTCTCCCTTTTCTACGTTTTGTTAAACACGTCATACGTAGAAAAAAGTCATCATAATTCACAGAAAATCTTTATACAGACTAGTTGAATGCAGTAGTACTCCAACATTTCTACCCAATTTTCATTTTCATATGAGACTTACTACCTACAACCTAAGTTCGACTGTATGTATGCTGTATAGGGTCGACATGATCTGGAAGATGAAAATGTAGTGTTGCATCGTCATTAAGTAGTCAAAAGTAAATTATTTGTTACTCGTTACTCGTCGTTAATTATTAAAAAGTAGCTAGATTTCCTTGCAACTTGTGTTAACCGCCTACGTACGCGTTTTCTGACTCATTAGGACCTATGATTGTAGATTTCTTGGAGAAGCTTTCATTATGAACTTGTATCAACCACCTACCAATAAATACATTTTCCTTCATAAAAAATCATCGTAGTGATTGACTTTGATAAGTATAACGTACTTTACAAAAGACAGAATCATATCAATAATAGCTAGGAAGGTGTAAAACCCCTGATATCGAACTACTGAAAGCGCATGGTAAAACGATATGTTGTTGTATATGAAGTACCAAATCTCAACTAATTTAAATGCATTTTAAAATTTGATCCCTCCATTACCTGAAGCAAAAGAACCCATCTTCATTCAAACTCATTTACAAAAGGTATATTAACCATATAAGAATACATCCGTACTACATATATTTAGTGTCACACCGTCAACCGTGCAGCGGTTTCTGAGTAGTCGTAAACGTGTCCACGCACAGGCAGACAAATAACATTGTACAAAAATCAGTTTGACATTTCATCTGTAGTAGGATTTCGTAGTTAGTAATAGTAATACATAAGTAGATTAGTAGATATGATGATATTTAGGCTAATTGCAATGATTTGGTATAAAGTTATAAATAGACTGCAAGTAATTGTATGTTCAAGCATTTGGAATTAGAAGACCAGTTTCCATTTAAGCACGACAAAGTGTCATCATTTCTGTGAATTTTTATTGCCAATGGTTGATGGAGAATTTGTACATATTCTAATTAAAATCGAGATTAGTTAGTTCAAGAGTGTTTACCTGGAATGTGTTTTCATACGTTTGATAATTGAAAGAAAACGAAATCACAGTTAACAAACAGCATCTTTTCCATACCCTTTGTGTACATTAATTTTAACTTGTGTAAAGCCGTTTTATTCTCCGTGCGTGGTACAATTTTAGCAAACAAAAATGGCAGATTGGACCGCAGTGGAACGCTGTCGGAAGCCGCAAGGTGGGTTTATTGAGTTGCTCTTATCTCCTATTTTGCCTATGGTCGTAAGTAAACAAGCATTAAATTATTCATAGTAATTTGGTTGTGAGGGATGGCATTCTTATAGCGTTGAACACTACTCGTTTGTCGTAAATAGCTACTTTGAACGAATTCTTGACCTTGCTTGCGTGTAAAGTTTGAAAAACCTATTGACATAAGGACTCTACACACACGATCTAGTTTAGTAAACGAAAAAATTTCAGAAAGACTATCTAACTCTTTACAACCATGTGGTTCTTTGAAATCAACAGGCTTTGGAAGACGACATCTCTTAGCAATTCTGGGTTTTGCAGGTTTGACTAAATATTTTAGATATTTTGTTCCATGCAGTGTATAGGGTTGTTGAGTTTTCTAAAATCGATTTTCTCCACAATGCAGGATTTGCCTTGTCTTACGCCATGCGATTTTGTCTGTCAATAGCAATAGTTGCAATGGTAAATAATAGACCGTTAGGGAATACTCCTCCAGATAACGATTTTATACCTGATGTGAATACTCTACAACTTCCACACAATAACTCACTTCAAAGGCATTCATTCCTGTTTAAAAGTGACATTTGTCCACATGACACAACTCCGCATGCAACCTTGGATCTTAAACTGAATTTGTATCATCAAACTGAGAATGCATTAGGAGACAGGAATGGTACTAGTAATGGTAATAATCAAAACAAAAATAGTTGATCGTTTCAAGTAAACTCTGGAACCGTGACCAATTATTTACTTCAAATTACATCAGCTACACAAAATACCAGTGACAGTCGTAACGTGCCCTCTAAACAACATTTTGAAGCAACAACAATAGCGGTACAACCTGAAATAGAAATTGCGACCGCTTTCCAGACTGGTAAAAATGAGGAAAAGGCAGAGGAACAGTATCAAGGTGAATTCGTCTGGAATGAAAAGGACCAAGGACTAATATTGGGGTCGTTTTTCTGGGGCTACGGTAATTTCTGGGAAATTTTATGGGTTAATTCCTTTATTTTAGATTTTGCGCTATTTTTATAAATTTCCCCCGAATTTATCCTAGTTTTAACACAATGTCTGGGTGGGTGGATCAGTCAAAGAATTGGTGGTAAGTGGCCCTTTGGTATTGGAATCTTGGTGACAGGTTTATTTGCCGTTGTTACTCCTGCCGCAGCCCGCCTTGGTGGGATGTATGCGCTCATGGTTGTTCGTGTAATTCAAGGACTAGCTGGGGTTAGTGAAACAACTCACCGCGGCTTCTGTTTTGAACTGCAAGACTCATCTACATTTTAAGCACTTACATATTTTTGGTTAATATTCACAGGGTGTAACAGTCCCATCAATGCAAGCTATTTTATCGAAGTGGTTTCCTCCAGAGGAACGCGGAAAATTGGGATCATTCACTTTCGCAGGTATACTTATATTTAATATTATATATAGGTATACTTGTATTTGGGGTTTTTAATTGCGCTTCCGGGGAATTTCTGTTTCCTTGTAATTAAAAGCATTCTAAAACGGATGCGCCGTATGCGATGTGGAATATGAATGCATTTGCATTTTTATTGTAGTACTCTTACGTATGGCGCCGTTACGTACGACTGTCAGTCGTCTATATATTTTTTTTATCCCTTTGTCTGCCGGCTTCCGTAAGCCCGACCTGAGGGACTTGTAATTATAGAGAGGGAAACATTTCCTGCTTTAGATTCCAATTATGACGTATGTTGCAGTTTGCGGTACAGTGTACAGTTATCTCTGGGCAAAATGAAATCATACGTTGAATCTGTCTAAGTTGTACTTTAACGCCGTCAAAATTTTTGTTTTCATATAAAATGTCTTACCAAATCTTACCAATTTTTTCTTTGTTCATTCCTTTTTTCATGTGCGTGTATGGTCGTAGGAATGCCATTTGGAACTTTTACATCCACTCTCTGCAGCGGTTTCCTCATCCACTATTTGGGCTGGTCGTCCGTATTTTATGTCGCCGGAGTAATGGCTATGATATGGTTTATCATTTGGAGTTGTTGTGCTTATGCCAGTCCTTTTGACGACCCATCCATTGGCCAAAGCGAGCTTCAGTATATTCAGGCAGCATTAAAACAAAATAATATCGCTGCGGGGGATAACGGTGTCTACCAAAAGCAGGTATAGTGGGTGACAAATACTGCTATAACTTTTTATGAACAAAGGCAAACATAAGAAGAAATACATGTATTTTCTCTATTCTCGACGACCAACTGCGATGATCGTATAAACTTTTATGTTGGTACATGTTTTTATATTCCGTTTCCGAAAAGTGAATGAGTGAGTAGTACCAAAAATACTTCCTCTTCTCCCGGCTTCTCTGCAACAACACGCTGTGCTCTTATGTCATCTAATATTTTCCTGATTCAATGACAATAACCCATCAACACTAGTGGTATCACGTTCCACATGGGATTTGTTTTAATACGAACGCGATAAAACAAAGTTATTTGCAAGAGTATTCCATTTTACTACTCCATATTTCATATTGTGTAGGCTTATCAGTTTATCCCAAAATAATCTGTTAAGAGAATGAAATCCTCTACACCAATAATTAAAAATAATTGGGTCATCATTGCTCCAACAATGACACAAGGGAGCCTTACGGAAAGATCGCTTTTAGAGCCTAAAACGTAGTTTAGTAATCCCGCAATATTGGCAGTAAATTTTTTGTGTTGTTCTTTATTTTGCTGGAATCATAGTCTGTGAAGAAAGTCGACGTTCCTTGGTCTCGTGCTCTACTTTCCCTTCCTTTCTGGGCGATACTAGTCTGCAACACTTGCGAAACTTGGGGACTTTACACAATCAACGCGGAGCTGCCTACGTACATGAATACCGTTCTCCATTTTGATATTAAGCAGGTAAATGAAACTAGTTCTTAGGTAAAAAGATTGCGAAGGCAGCAGGGGTTCCCATTAAAAATGATACAAACATAAGCCCCATTTCTTACAATTTCTTTCTAGTCTTCCAAAAAAAGTTCACTGCTCTCTCTCCTTGCTCCTCTGTGGAAAACGGTTTGGTGACAACGAAATCTTGTTGGAGTAGCAAGGTTGAAATTTTGCAATGGAGTATACACTTGACTGCTCCTTATGTATACACATGATGACATTAAACTCGAAGCTGTTATCTTTATTTTTTTCTTCAATGATTTTTTCCCGGGTGATTTATAGAACAGCGTAATGTCTGCCTTTCCCCATTTATTGACGCTCATCGTATCTGTGATTCTCACCAACGTTGGAGATACACTAATTGCACGTCAGTACATGTCTATAGGGATTGTTCGAAAACTGAGCACAAGTATTGGTATGTCAGTAATAGTTACACAATATCACTCCCATTAAGAGTATAATTTGCATTTGAGGCGAGAAAAGCTGAAAAGTTTTTGGTTTATAATATAGTAATGTATGTTAATTTATTATAAATGAATCGAATCGCCCTTTTTCTTCTTTTCTTTGGACAGCTATGTGGGGTTCTGCAGCAGCTTTGATAGGAGTTGCATATTCAGGTTGTGATAGACTGAAAACAGTAGCTCTTCTTGCCACAGCCGTAGCTGCAAATGGAGGGAAGTTTGGAGGATTCTTGGTTAACATCATTGACATTGCTCCTAACTATGCTGGCATTTTAATGGGAGTCATCAACACGATATCTTCAATGCCAGGCTTCTTTGCGCCTTGGGTGGCAGGAATGATAATAAATGACAATGTAAGCTGAGAACGTAACGAAAATGAAGAAAATCGAGGTTACATTTCTAGAAATGGGGGAAAACAAGATTGCAGACACAATAGGTGCTCTTATTTTAGCATTCAAATCACCTCATAAAAACGTAACCTTGAGAGAACAAAAAGAAAATTTAAAGACACATAAAATCTTCGTAAATGTGTTTTCTCTTCTATTTGGAAAACAATGTTACATGCGTACGTAGACTGTAGAGTAGGTACATTTTGTTATTGTTATTCTGCGTTTGTGCATAACTACTGTTTGCATCAATTTTATTTTCAGCCTTCTTTAGAAAACTGGCGACTGGTGTTTTTAATCACAGCAGCGATTTCCTTTTTTGGTAATCTTGTTTTTATCCTGTTTGCCTCTGGAGTGGAACAACCCTGGAATCGTGGGGATTGCAGAGGTAATGATGAGAGCAGTTGTGGTATTGATAAAACACTTGAAAATGCCATTGTTTTCATCCTGTTTGCCTCTGGAGTGGAACAACCCTGGAATCGTGGGGATTGCAGAGGTAATGATGAGAGCAGTTGTGGTATTGATAAAACACTTGAAAATGCCACTTCCTCACCGGAGTGTATTAACCCAGCGATACTTTTAAATAAAGCAGTCAAAAACAGTAACAAAACTAAGGAATCTGGAAGCAACGGGTAAAATTCCGATTATACTACACGTGGATAATTTTCCGCTTTTGGTTCAACAATCTCCTTGGTGTGTCAGTCAAATAGACGTTTTCTATCTACTAATCCAAAATTACTTTCTAACCCTTTTGGGCGTAGAGTTTACATAATTCCACTGAATCCCGTGGAAGTTGCTGAACAGCAGCAGCAGCACCAACAGCGGGAGGTACATCAACGCGGGGCTTTACCAGTTCCTGTTCTTCCTCTTATTGCCGTTCACAACGTTCGTCAGGAGGAGGAGGACCAAGAGGAAAAAAGTGGACTCAGGTGTTCCGCATAAGTTACTCAGGCTTGATATCTTCCCCTGTCACTATTTCTAGTGTGTGTGCGTGCGTTTTAAGTAATCCAATAAAATTTTGTAGGATTATACGAGATTTTCCAGTGGAATCCATTGTGTATTTCTGTTTGCAGAAATGTAGATACTTCCTCCGTACTAGTACTATAAGTACTACATAATCGAATAGGTTATAGGAACAGTTCTAACCGTCAGGCGTAATTAATTTAACTCTCCATAGGTCCATTTGTCAAATTACCCTACCTATCATCATGGGGTTTCAATTTCATCATGCAGCAAATTGGCGTGATTTCGCTCCACGTAATTTACATATTGTTGTGAGGTATTTTTTGGCTCATGATGTTGTTGTGAAGCTGTTTTCCCGGTTTAGACGTAGGAGGATGATAATAAAATTATAATGTCTGAATTAACGCCATGACTGTCATGCTTTAATAATGCTAAATCTTCTGACATTTTACGTTATACGATTAATATTTTCGGGAATTCTATGTGTTCTAGTTTTGTGCAATATAATAGTCATGCAGTTTGTGAGAACTACTAAAGTATAAAAAATAAAATTACAAGTTCAATCATTGATTTAATCTGATTGAATTGATGCCATCGAGTTTCATTCTTCGAAAGAAATGTATCACAAAAGTATCCTAATTCATGTTCTCCAGTTTCATGTCAGTGACTTAATTATTTATAATGTCTGAGTCTGACTCTACTTTTGAGAAACATTTTAGTAAAGGAACACCCATTCATAGAAATTGGACGTTGTAGCAAATATACGCACTGGAAACCACTAAAAAATGAAATGAATGAACTGTGAGTACAATTTGGTCACATGCACTTATGAAACAAAGGACTAATGACCAGCTCATCCAACTAATGGGAATGTATGTGCAGAATTGACTTTATAATCATTCTCATCATCACAGCTCCAGAGAAGAACCGCATTATTCTTTCTTTTTTTGCAAAAAATAGATCAAACTGCGGTTTTTGCATTTCTGAAAATATGCTTTGTTGTTGTCGGTGTATGTACATTTAATAGACCACTGTAATGACTAATCATTTGTTTATCAGTCTATTTATGGGTATATTAAATAATTGTGAATTAAGCTCTGCCGCAGAGTTTCTTGTGATGCATGAAACAACTCGATTTAATGAAAATTCATAATTGATTCACTTGATTATGGGGATTAACAAAGTAAAAATAGTTAAATCAAGTCAATTACGTCACGTAAGTCTTGATGGCCTACATAAATTGTCTTATATATACGTGCGTTTTTTCATAAGCTTTTAGTTAACAAATATCCTTTAACTTTTGTCGTATCCCCTCTCGTAACAATAAAAAAAAAGATAAAATGGCATTTATCGATTTACTCTTAAGTTTCCATCAAACCGGAAGCAGCTCTACTCGTCTGCAAGTGTTACTGTTTACACTTTTACTATTTGTATTAACTGCCACTTCACAAGAAGTTCCATCAAACGCACCCAGCAAGTCCGGAGTCTACGCGTTACCCGAGATTAGCCTAAAGCTGAGAAATGGCACCGAGCTAGAAACAGTGTCAAATTCCCCTGTGACGCTTTCCAAAGAGCTCGATTACGTACAAATGACTTGCACAGCAGATTACCCGGTGAAGTGGGAGTATTTGGTAAAAAACAAAACGGTGAGGCAAAAACCAATTTACTTGACATAATATACTCATTTATTACATACTTGATCATGCATTGGACATCCTCAGGTTTCCTATTTCGGAAGGACTAAAAGAGCAACGTCCTTTCAATATTGCACCACTTCTACTGTTTCACAACATTGTGTACGTAACCTTTTCATATTTCTTCGTAGATACCTCTCTTGGATGTCGTCTATCGCCGCGTAATCAGAAACCCTTTAGATTTCAATAATCCCAAAAGGAATCGCTTCATGTCCATCATCACCTTGAATGGTCTTTTGGAGTCGCAAACAGGAAAATATCTCTGTCGACTGTACAACGAAAAACTGGGCAACAACAGCTACGCAGTTGCTTCCTATTTTGACATTTTCATTCCGGGTAAGCAAATCGTACACAAGTGCTGCAGGGAAAGTAAATATCACAAAAGTAAAAGTACCAACTTTTATCATTAAATCTCCGTTTCCAAAAAAAGTCTTGTTGTAAACATGTGATCTCGTGAACACAAAAACACCGACATATATATTTTTCACTTTCTTCAATCTCCCAACAGGAAATAAAACTTTCAACGCGATAACAAGCGTTTCGTTCATGAACAAAACTGCTCCCTACGTGAACATTCACTGCCCTTCAACTGATCCTGACCTACACGTTCGACTGTACAAACTTAACGAGCAGGTAGGCACATTGTCAAACGCCGCCATTCAAATAGTATTAACTTACTAAAAGCTTTTTAATGGAGTTTTAAAGAAGGATCATTTGGTAGTACTTGTGCATTCTCTGAAAATGTATATCTCATTTCATTACTATTTGTGTACTATTTTGTAGGAGTATAAGAGGACTGGAGTTGTGGCGTGGAAGCCTATTTACGCCAATTACGAGCCCACGGATGGGTTTAGACTTCCAGCAGGCCTTGGAAGAGAACTTCTGGGAACTTATAATTGCACTGCAGACAACGGCGCTAGCATAATTTATGTTGTTGCTGATCTATCTGAAAAAGAACATTGTGAGTTTGCGAGCAAAGAATTAGTATCGTAACGGATTATTATGTCTGTCCGTGTCGTGCATATTTTTTTGTAGTTTTCTTAATAGTTGTGCACTAGTCATGTAGAAAGGGTACGACTTTGAGAATGACACATCCATAATTTATTTGTTGATACTTGGTACTAAAAAAGTTGGCGGTTTTGTTGTGCATTTTTAAATTGTCAGATCAATCCTTATCCCCGTCATCCCTGTCCATTTCAGTAAATTCGTCTTGCTGGGAAACTCCCAAAGTTATGCAGTATTTTCGTTCCAGGCGCCTGGAATGCTATTGTAAAGACTCCTTTGGTCTTTTCATGAATGATAATTACGACTTTGAAAATCGTCAAGCAAATTGTACTTCGGAAGACCTTCACCGACTCGCTCATCAGGTTACCAACTGTTCTGACTGGAGACTAGAGGAATTCATTAGAAATCAGGAAGATTCTCCGAATGTATGCTTTCGGGACAGGGAAGTGGAAAGGAGAAAGTTTCAGGGAGACATTGTCGATGATGGAACTGGTATGACTTTATACGCACATATATTATCATTTTAATTACACATTTCATTAAAAAGCTGTCAAGCCAAGGTCGTTTGTTGTCGCGTTACATGATAACTCTGCGTATAAATGAGTGACGTGTAGGTATAATGCAGAGACAGACTTTATTCTGTACTTGGAGACATACTCATTTGTAAAATTGCAGTGGTGGTGAAATTAAAACATCAAAGGCATGATTATCATCAACCAAGCCGAAAACGTATGACATGTCCATGTATAAAAGCGCTTTTCACGCTTTCCTTTTTTCGGTGTATTTTTCACGGGAAATTTGGAAAAACTATTTTAATGAGTTTATGGAATCAAAGCCAAAGAGAATGGGAGGAGTAATTTAGTTGACTAGAAAGAAGATTTCTTATATAAAGGCCAGAATTTCCCAGTGAAACAGATAGACAGCGGCTTGGAAAAACCATCCCGTCCATTCTCTCCTTGTTTTGTCAACTTTCCGTTTTGTCGGTTGGCTGAACGGCATGTATTGTAGTCATCCAGGTGAATAATAATCAGTTTTTGCATCTTTTGTAAACCATTTACAAACTTGTTCCAGGCTCTCGACCAAGTATAAAAGTTAGAGGTAAAACTTTTCCGGATGGGGATGATCAGCGAAATTTCCCCTTCACAAAGTTAAGCATCACGTACAACGGTTTTGTGGATTGGGCTGGAGACTTCAGGGTGGCTGTTTGCAGGAAGGAGGTTTGTTTTTCGGAAAGTAAAAAAGGCAGCATTAACATGACTGGAATTGAGTTGGAGTACTTGGAAAATGGTACGACCAATTGAACTTTCATATGTAATTTTTTTTAAATAACGAACATTCGAATAGGCACTTACGAATGTGGAATTAAATTTATGCTGTTTGACGATGTTTTAGAGCCATCAAAGAGGCAATATTTTCCATTAGCTCATCATCAAGCAGTGTGGAATGATTTAATCATTAATGGAACTGACGTAGAATTTGTTAACGTACTCCAAGCTCATAGTTTGTCCTACGCTTGGTTTCCTTATGCTACGGCTGTCATTGCGTGGGAGCATGAGACTGAAAACCCGAGTGTTTCAACAGCGGAGAGCGACCAAATGATGAGCAACTCTCCTTCCACTCATGTACAAGTTTTTACTGTAGTAGGTTGTTGTACCGGTTTCATTATGAGCATTGTAGGGCTCTTTACGATGATCCTACACTAACAAGCAGGGCAAACTTGTACGTTTTTACTACTAATTATTACTTTGTATTTGTTATGTCTATGAGCATATATGTATGACGATTATAGGATTTAATGAATAAACAGTAAACAAAAATGGAGAAAAACGTGAGGTTCACTTTGTAACACCAACATTTCCTTTCCGTAGACCCTTACTGCATAAAGGGATTTATGCACGCGCGATAATCCTTTCTTAGAAAATAATTTGTAGGGCGCATTTTATGATTTTACTATTTGCATTCATCGCCCTTTCGGTGGTTTTATATGCACCAAAGCATGCGCAATGTGGAACAGGGATTGAAGTTAAGACCTTAAGGCACATTTTTTCCCAATAAATGAGGTTGCCGTCTAAGGAAGCTGAAAACGGAAATACTATAAGTTATGTTGTGCTTACAAATTTGCATAACGAAAAGTCCGTATTAAACACCTGAGGCTTCTCTCTTCAATAATGGTGCCCATTACCTTTACTGTTTATATGGCACCTTCTGCCTGTGCGTAAAACTAAAAACCATGTTAAAATTACGCACTATTCTGCTGTTTTGGCACGTTGAACTAATTGTTAAAATTTTTAACTAATGTTAGAACAATAGTTTATTTCTTTTATATTGGCAGCTGGTTTACAACTACTTTATTTAAGAACGTTTCCTGCATTACGAGCTTTACGGTCAAAACAACAGAATGTGTTGGCATTGTAGCAGTGCGCTGTGAAGCAAAATGTCAATGCTAACCACATTGCAAATCAAGTTCAACAAATCATTCATAGGCGCAATCACTACGATCGGTAGAAGATCGACAAAATTGCTGCAACACCAAAGTTTCACCACATGGCATCAATGTTCATGGCATACGTGTCTACACTCGACATATATTTTGTAATTAATTAGGATCTCCTTAGTACGATATTTGGGCAGACACATTTTTGTATCACATGAGACACATAATGCGTTTATTATTCAATTAGTGAATTTTTACCTATGTGTATATTTTAAGGCAAAAATGATTTGTGGGTAAACATCAATGAAACGGAATTGCACGGCTTCATCGCTGTATACACGCTATCTGGCTATCCGACCTAGCCAACATGATAAAATAATGCACATTTTCGTCCTTGTCCACTGCTTGAAGTTCACGCTCGGTGCCAGAACGGAAGCTCAATTAAGCAGCGAGCTAGTCGAGTCCTTCATCCTGCAATATAAGTTGTGTGTACGTAGAAGTAACGATAAATAACTAAATTCCTAAAATTTTCACGTAAGTCCCAAGGTGTTCCACCCAGGCATTTATGTGAGTTTGTGAGTATCGTGTGTACAGTAATGTCAGTTAGTATCACGAACACAAGTCACACAAGCACATAAGCGATGATGATACCAAGAACTAGCGAAGCGAGCCCTCTTTTGATTTGGTAAAGAAAAATCAGCGTGAGTTTGTGGATATACCTATCAATGTATGAAAAATGGACAATCACGGACATTTCAATTTAATAGTCTCATCGCAGAACTGGAACTGGACGCTACCAAATATTTCCTGACGTTACAAAATAGTGTGATATGAAAAGGTAGATCAAGTTTACATAAAACAATTAATTATTTAAAAATAATATTGGTATTCTCCCTTTTTGCTAAAATTCGTGGTGTTATCCAGATCTGATCAAAATGACTGGAGTTGTCAAAAACATCGTAGCCGTCAACCTTACAATCTTTGGGATTGTTATTATTACTCGTTTGGAATCAGTGAGTTCTCTGGGGAAACTCACAGTTGGAGAACGGTGTAGCATTGGAGGACACTTTATAAGTTTCTTCTCACCGGAAAGGGAGGAAAGAACGTGTGACAGTAGCTTGGGTCTTGCCTGCTATGGAACTTGTGGCTGTCCACACAACAAACTTTGGGAGTCTGGTGTAAACGATTATGGGTTTTCCAGTGGAGCACGTGGTTGTGTGGGAATGGTGGGAAGTACGTGTTTTTCAAGTAATAAAGGATCTGAATGCGTTTCCAACGCATACTGCGACTTTGCATTCTGCAGATGCAAATCCGGGTTCAGACACCGACTTGGTCGATGTGTAAGTATGGATCCAGAGGGTACCATTCGTCCAGCAAACCCACAAGGAGTACCCAACGGTATCAGTTTTTCTGAACTCCCAAACATTTTTGCAAGTATTCATGAAAGTCAAAAACCGTTGAATACTTTTACAAATGACGATGACACCTTTAATTTGAACGATAGGTTTCAATTTGCCAATGAAAACAATTTTAATAGATTTCCTAATGATAACAGACATCATAATAGTAGGGATGGCTCTAAAGGGGCTGGTAAAGTAAGGTTTGAATGAGAAATCAATGTTCCTTCACACATTTTGTTGTATTTATTTGTAAAAACCTTAATTTATTTTAATTATCCCAATATGTTCAGTGCTTTGATTAGAAGTTAATAAAACGCAGTATTTATTCAGCATTAGTTCCCACTCGAGTAATTCATTCTTGTAAGAACAAAATGAAGTGAAATGAAGTAAAAAGGGCACAATATCATTGCCATCACAAGGGAAAATGGCAATGACAAATTCCAGTACATATAAGATGCTAGCAAGAAGGATGTTACGGGTTGGGGCTGAAGTAGAAAAAGTGGTTCCTGAATAATCCTATTGTTGTTGTGTTTATTTACTTCCTGCTGCAATAAGTGCAAGTGGAATGGGTAGAGCGCCAATGAAAAAAGATTTTGTCAAAGTTATAACTGTACTGGTTCTAGTGTGATGGTGGGGAAGTTAATGGAAAAATGGAAATTGGAAATACCATAGGTCGTAATTTAGCCTTTAAAACATTTTACGATGCACGCAAATGCGGGAGTGTTCCAAACAAAAAATGTCTAAATAGAACCTTTCCATGCAAAACAAATTCTCTGGTTTCTTGCTATTGACACATTCAAGAGTCAACATAAAAATAAGTGATAAAGAAACCCTATTTTTACGACGTACGTTATAGGTATTAACAAAGCAAAGAATAATGCTTAAAACTTAACTACTGATGCATAAATGTCACAACACAAAAAAATCCTTGTTTCTTCGTTTCGTAATCGGGTAAGTAACAACACATTGCTCGCTTTACAACTGACAACCAGCCCCACTCTGCAATATTCTCGTTTCTCACAGTCCAATTCTAGGTCGGCATCGGCATTCATTCCCCTTGGCATTGAAGATTTATATATTTAAATGGATACGCCAGGCGACAACATTACAAATCACAAAATGACACACTCAAACAATGTGGTGGCAGCACCTCCAGGGATTTTCGGGAGGCGATGCCACACAAATAATTTATTCATTCATCCCAGTGAACTTGAACCAAGATCGGATCTTGAAAATTCATCACGCATTAATGCTCCTGTCCTTTCGCATTCATCTAAAATTCTCTAGTATTCTCTCTTCTCTCTGGCTTTCCGACAACTGCCGCTGGAAAAACTTTTGAATTTTAAACAGCAAGTTACCTACTTTCCCTTACTCACGTACGCCTTTGCCATATTCTACAGCGTGTTTCTAGTTGCAGTTGCTACACCCGGGGTATGTATGAAAGGACAAGTTACTTACGTAAAATAAAAAAATCTTGATACGACCGTTCTCATAAAAGGAAAAATAAAACTGAAAAAAACTTACTCAAACCGTAAATCTAATTTATGCATTAGGAGTATACCTTTTTGTATTATCAAACACCGACGATAAAACAGAAAACATGATATACTGTTACATGAATTCGCGTGTTCGCCTTCGCCACGATTTTTCAGTGTGATATAGGGTTTGATTTGATTATTATATAGTGAGAATGTATTCACAACAACCGCCACCGTTAAACTTGTTATATTTTTCTGGGAGGTTCATCAAATTCTCAGACAAGCCACAAATATTAGTCCAACGAGTTCAAATATGTCTTTATTTGTATATGTTCCGTCTCTTTTAACCTTGCCGGGACGCTCGGTTGTTGTAACAGAGCCTATTACCTAGATAAAAGAAAAAATATTAAAAGTATGTCGCCGGCAGTGGCAGTAAAAAATATAATTTTCGGATGGAGCAAAGAACGGAAAAATAAAATGAAATAGTATTTTTCAAAATTCCAAGAAACGTTTTCAATTTGCTGATAAATGCTAACAAGACTACGTACACAGGAGAAGGAATAGGGGAACGTTTGCGTTTATAATACAATTTTGTTCCATGTGGAGACGAATATGGAATATATCTATGATCTAGTGACACGTGCATTCCTGGCTGGACAGGGAAATGAAAAAAAAACGTGAAGTCGGCAACAACAGGATTTTCTCCTATATAGTCATACTTAAGACACATTTCAATTTTTTGTGATACCCTACATATTCATCCGCATTTATGGCAGAAAGGACGCATATTTTGAATGAACTGAGCCAATTTGTCCTCCCACTCGTAACATGTCTACCCTTATACTGTATTCCTACTTTACGAAAATTGAATTTTCGTTGTCGTTTCTGCCGAAATATGATGAACTGATGAAATATCGAATATTATATGAAACATTACGTCATCTCTACTTCTTTGAAATGTTTAGGTATCCAAATGCATATACCTACGCGTCTACAGCTGTGAATCACATGAAGAATCAAATGAAATATAGTGGATGACTTTTTTTCAGAAACGGATTGCCATTTCTATTTTTAGAATATCAGAAACACGCTTGATGTCCGTTTAACTGCAGTAGACGTGTTTTAGTGAGTCCCTCCCTAGTCACTTTATTTCATTCAGACATGAGTTCATTAATAGACGTGAAAAAATTTGAACCTGAATTTTATATGAAGCATCCATATTATTTTTGTTACCGGTTGGTTGTGTTTTCAGTGTTACAATCATCGCTATCATTTTGTACATCATATTGCTTTTACTCTCTCTCGGCGGTGAAACAAACGTTCAGAAAAAACAATAGGAACACACATAGGAAACATAAATGCCTCATTGGGGATGTGGGACACTATTTTTAGAGACACTTTGTTTAAAGCACACTACGCACGCAGGAAAAGTAACTGGCTTTCGCTGGCTTTCTTTGTTTTATGCACGGGAGCAGCTATTTTGGGGACAATATGGAATGTATGACTCTTTGTGTTTAGGGGGTATCACTTTGTAGTTCCGTTTTATAATCGTGTGGGTTTTAAATGTCAGGACTGTACGCCTGGAGTTTTTATGGAGCACAAAACATTGCCTCAATTTACGATATTTTCCATGATATATGACCAATTGTGCATTTTTAATACATCACATCGTTAGTTTATTTCAGAGTGAAATCATGATTTACAAACTATTGTTGTTATGATAGTGCCGTTCATCTGTCTAGTAAAATATAGATAAAAATATAATTGTACTGTACATATCAGTCAGATTTTCACAATAAGATTACACAACATACACACGTATACACACATTTTGTAATATTAAACATGGAAAAGTTATATGTTATGATATACATATATAAACTATGAACATGTATGTACAGTATAGTATATTATTGAGTAAGTAATCGTGGATAAAGATTGAACACTATTATAATGGTAATACGAAGTGATTTTTCAAGACTCCCGCATGACCATTTATCTTAAATGCGTTGTACCCATCCCCATTTCCTATCTCTTCCCAAAGTAATATACATAGTGTTTGAAACATACCTATATCTAAACGACTACACTGATGAGGTCCTCGACGAACCGGGAAACGACGATAACTGTGAAATTTGACTAGATTTTTCAGATTGCCCCGAATTGGAGCGCACTTCCCGTAACTGCACGCAAGAGGAAATGGACTGCGTTGCAGGGGGTTCACAAGCGTAAGATCGAACATTCGTGCTGCTACTACGGTTGAAATGTGGAGGCTCTTTTACCGACTCTAGCATGGCATCACACGGCAGTCTTGGCATTTTTGCAGAGCACCATGGAAGAATTCCAGTTCTTCGAAATGTTCGTCGATCATGCCATACTTTTGCTACTATCACAAAAATAAGCAACAGCTCTGCCAGTATGATTAGGTAAAGGTAGCTTTCACTCGACTCGTCAGAGTCCAAGTAGCAAAGATCCGTGTACTGGAGATCTTTTACCGCCTGAAATGCAGCAAAACGAAAACCCAATGATAAGTTCAGATTTTTCAAAAGCCATGCATTTCCTGTGCAGTTGAGTTGAACACATTCCAAATAAAAACTTGTAATAACATAAGGTACATATATAGCCTTTTATAAAGACTTCATTTTCCGTCGTTTTAACCGTAAATCTCAAAATGTACAAAAATACCAACAATTTTGTAATGCACATGATAAAAGTTATTTATCAAGTTACCATAAATGAGTCGCCTGAACGAGTTTTCATATCCTTGCAGAATAATCCCTTTGAGTCTTTGATTTTCTTGAAGTTTTCTAGAAGCAAAGGCTATATACAATGAAAGAAGAAAAACAAAAAGCGTTTTCAACAACTTTGTCATTTTTAAATATCTTAATATTACACAGTTTTTTTAAAAGCAGCTGAAAACGGCAGTTCTATAGTTCTTGTTATTTAACTATATAGGTTTCCAAAGTTAAACCATGTGTTTAAATATGTGAAATCAAATTCATTCCGTTAGAAAAGCAGCGTCTTATCCCGGTTTTGGATTTAGTTGATATAAACATGGCTTGGGTAATATTTAAACATAAATAAGAATAAGAAAGTAGCATATAAGCAAGTGGATAAAAACCAGGATTTCGAATATCTGCTACCTTTCACCTTTAGTCCTGTATTAGTTCCACAACAGTGACGAAGTTATACTACTTTGTATATAGCAGTCTCAATAGATATTAGCGCAGCGTGTATGATGATGTTAGAATACACCGATCCTATAACATCTCTCGATTTATATCGTATATAAAGACAAACTGAAGAGCAAACTATATTTAAAAAAATGTAAGCTGTAAGCGTTCTACTATGTTCAATATATAAGCTAGTTTTACTAAAAAGGTACTTAGAATTTAATTAGATAGTATAAAATGCCATCATTAAATCGTGATAGATGTCTAAAAAAGTTATATACCTTCACGTCTTTGACAGTGTCACAGTCACATTCGATAAAATTGTCTCCCAAAAGAGTAACGCCTTGGCCTCTCATGTTTTTCAGGCTTGACAGAATATTAATAGGAACCTGCAAAAGCATGAAATTTAAAGAGTTTATCACGTAATCACGTTAGCCAGACGACATTTCTGAAACCTGAAAACCAGCAGCAGCCTTATTTGCAGCCTACATGTAATTGGAAGGGCTTGCTGGCAACAGATATAGGAACACCAACGGTGTATATTGTATATAATAAGTTTAATTAGACTGGAGCTATATTGACCATTTGGAATGAAACGAGGCAGAAGCCATAAAAAGAGGTAAAAATGTAGGGAATGTTCATGTTCAGAAGAAAAATGCAAACTGGAGTTATTTTGCATCTACTCACCGTAGAAAATTGGTTATTTTGAAGACTCAAGTAGTTATATCTGTCAAGAAAGGATGTGCCACTGAGACCATCCAACGAGTTAATTTCATTACTGTCAGCGTCAAGAATAAGTAGATTCTCGTACATTGCCTCCTTCAGGGGAAGTAAGTCTTTTATGATATTCCCAGAAACGTTGAGCTGCCAAGTTTGTGGTGGAACTGCTGGCAAGTCTGAAAGGTTGCGGTAGGAGCAATCAAGCTTTAGAGCGATCGCCACATTCCCATGAGGACTTTGATGGCTTAAACTGTAACCGTGACCTGGTTGCTTGCTGAGGGAGTACAAGCTGCAGTCGTGACAAATGGATTTGTCGACAGTGCGACAAGTTTCCATCAAATCCTACCCGATGAAGAGCAAAAAGAAAAGGGCAAATCAACCGTCTGTTTATAACATTGTGTGATGTTTACTTGTTTACCAATTGTTGTTAAAAATAATCTTTCAGATCATTACTTCAGTTGTTTACAAATAAAATGTGGACTCTCAAACGTTGATTATCCGCCCACAGTCACGTTTATCATTTGGCGTATTAAGAAACACCGGACGAGCTTCCCAACATTATTTCGTTTCATAGAACTTTCTCTCCGAGCATCATAATAAGTTAATTAAACGTTAGCAAAGGCTTGGGGAAGAAATAAACATTATACGTTTTTAGTAGGTCGAATGAAAATGTAAACATTTCAACAATGTACACAAACATGGGGAGAAAGCGTAAACAAACGGAGTTTCTTCAAATACTGCGTCGTTAAAAACAGCAAAGATCTCCTTTCGCCGTCTTTTGGGTTAAATATAGTTTTGATTTTAGAACGTTTCGTTTACTACTGACAACTTGGAAGGGAACGAAACAGAAACCATTTATCCACTGCCTTGCACAGACGTCAATTTTTAACCCAAATACTAGGAAGCATTCCCATCAGTACACGTCAAATTCAATGAAGGAGAAAACAATTTAAAGCATGGGGCTAATTAGCCTACTTTTAGAAATAAATACGAAATAGAAACATCTCTTGTCATTTATTTAAAGGTATGACTTTTTAGACTAGTGGGTCATTCTAAAACTTCGAATTTTTGATAATGACTGCATTATTGGTTATACGGAAAAAACATGCACCGTTGTTTCCACATGAAAAAGCGTGTCCTTGCTCATAAAACGGAACCAACCACACGCTGTGACGACAATCAACAAAGCTTAAATGTTTCCACTTTCTTCGGTCTAGCATAAATGCATTAACATACATGCATGCGGACACAAGACAACGTTCATGTCATCATTTTAACAAGGCACAGACTCATGTGAAAACTATTGAAGATACCAGAAAGGAAGGCTCTTTCCCCAATAAGCAACGACAAAGTCGTACTCGTACTAGCTATTTCCCTTTCCCCAATAAGCAACGACAAAGTCGTACTCGTACTAGCTATTTCCCTTTCCCCAAGCCAAAGTACTACATAGCACACTCATCAAAAGTATGCTTTACGAAAAGGGCGAAATAGGCATACAACATGGCAATGGCAATAGCGCCAAGAATAATAAACATGCTGTGAAAACGTGCTGTATGAGAAAACAAAAGGGAACACTGGGGAAAATACAACAACGACGTCCTGTCACTAAAACGTAATCTTGTAAATGGGAAGTGAATTCGAAGTGAATTCACTTTTTACTTTGTAATGTAATATGCATCTAACTGATGTAGTGAAAGGGGATACTTAAAATTGTCTATACTCCATTCTACGGCATTTCCTGGCGTAGCCGCAGTTTTTGCCATATCGTATTTTCCTGTAATTAAATCTTGTAATAACTGTCATCCTCAGAAAGGACGAGAAGAAATAAACAACTCTACAAGGATTATAATTAGACAAATGTGAATAAAGTACATAGGTAGGTAGGCTTACTTATTAATAGTACACTGAAAAAAAACCATAAAAATCTCGGTTGTGTATGTACACATATTTTTTGACAGTCAGCTATTACTTTTAAGAGTTTCCAGCAGTTATGCGCAAAATCCCTACGTTGAATTGCAGACAGACACTTTCTTATGGTTTCGTATGTCGTAGGATTTTTGTAGAAATCTTTCTCTTATTCGTTGTGTGTGGTCGCAATTTATCTGCAAATGAGACTCTTAAATGTGAAATGGTAAAATTGGTACACAAAAAATGTAAACAAGTAACGCGAATATCGAGGTCGCTAATGTACGAAACTGTAGTAGTAGAATGTGACACAAGGATGGTTTAGATCCTACCTCACACCCAAAAAATTTGGGACAAAAACTATAATGGGTATACCTTGTACATTTTACGGTGAAAGGGTGTGTATTGCGAACGATCATGACTAGGGTTGGCCATATGTCAATTTAGGAATTTCAGTGGACATGACATGTCCATTTGTCAAATAGACATGGACATTGG
>JAHZNE010001137.1:0-15671 GCA_027744055.1 Callyntrura sp. NNG-2020 | reverse complement strand
TTTTCTAAAAATAAATAAGTAAAATTGAAAGAGCAGAAGCATTGAACTATTTTCCTATGAAAAAATGCGATAGATTTTATTGTCTTACTCGAATCAGTTACAAACTGTTTTCCAACAACTGACGTTATTGGAAAATCCTCTTAACACTACACATTACATAGTCAATTAGTAATAATTTAAAAAAAACTTCAGCATTCTTTTACCAACTAGCCAATTTTAACTAATGCCAAGAATCTGCCAAACGGCAGATTGTCGAAAGACAAATCACGCTGGAGATTATTCCATTCATGAATGTCTCCATAAATAGGGGGTCTTTTATTATAACACTGGGATTTATCCTGAATCATTTTACAAAGTGGCACGTTGCGAAGGCATGAAGTAGGCAACTGTTTCCATTTCATTTTTCTTCGAGCCAGTGAACCTCTTTTCCCACGTGAAGGTTAAATGTCAACAGCAGGAGGGAAGCAAAACAATTTTAATTTCGCTTTTCAATACAGAATGCTGCTATCCACAAACATGTTACATGTTTTCTACCGTGTCTTTTATTGCAAAACGTTGTTCTCATTTATTTCGATCACATGAAATGAAATACTACCAATGAAGTGGAATGGCATCCAACTGCTGAAGTACTAACAAGTTCAGCATAAACTGACATTGAGTATGACAAGAGGACTAACGTTATTCTCATTTATTTCGATCACATGAAATGAAATACTACCAATGAAGTGGAATGGCATCCAACTGCTGAAGTACTAACAAGTTCAGCATAAACTGACATTGAGTATAACAAGAGGACAATGGCCGGGTTACCTGATCTTCCGAAGTCGGAATTCCTAGAAATTTCCACGGCAGAAAATTTAATGGGAAAATTGAAAAAAAAAACACAGAAAAATTTCAGAAATTTCTCAAAACGTCCCAAGAAATTTCCAAATGGAGAGTAAAAAAAAGTTTGAAGTGTGACTTCCAGGATCTTTGGTAATGTCAGAGTCTTGGAAGACTGTGCATCCCTGAGCAAAGGTATAATGCACTTTGTTACAATTTAGTTGTAACTTGTTTTATAAACAATCGTTATATAGGCACCAGAGATTGATAAAACATAATACCTCCACGAGCGATGTCTGCAGAACTGCGTGCTGCCGTAAAGCCTGTGCCTTTTTTAAATTAAGATTAAAGAAAGAGGATTTGAGGATGATAAGAAACAAATGGTGGGTGACAGATGGAAATTAACAAGTAAAGACGCCTTTAATTATGTACAATGTATAAATGATCGGATCAACGGCATTCCCTGAATTCATTGTGTCATTGGGTGTTCCAACATAATTCTTCCCATTCATTAGATAAGCCAAGAATCCAATTCAATAATACAGAATTAAAATACCCGATAGTAGTGGTTGGTTCAACGCCTTACAATTTTCATTGCCTTGTGAACTCCCATATACCTGTATTGCATCAACAGTAATTCTGGCCGTTTTACGTCTAATATTTATTTAGGCACATGATCCCGAGAGTAAAAAAGTTTAAGTGTTATTAGCATTCAAGGTTTGGCATTAAAGCTTATTTTTGATAGAGCTGTCACAATTCACAATTATGAACTAATAGTATTCATGACATTGGAAACGATCCAGGTAGGAACAAAGGGATTACCTGTGTAACTTTAATTTTAGCATAGGAAACGAGGCTCAAATTGTATACTTGTGTAAGACTACCAAGAAGTTGTAGCGTGGATTGGCAGAATTGGGTAGCTCCAAGTGTTTCACGGCCAGCGTTCCAAATAGCCCCCGCCTCTGGTTATTTGATGTATTTTGGCTCTGCATGCGCTTCGTACGGACAAGTACGATAACGAATTTTATGGAATTGTTGATCCCTCGCGCTTTTACACGTTAGCTACTTGAAGACAGCTCTTGTTGAGAATCATGGGACTTCTATGGAAGTCACGACTACATAACATCGTCCTTCGTCTTGACATATTTACTTCGTTCAATTGGCAGAATTAAACTTGTTTTAAAAAATGTTTACATCCATCCCGCCTGTCGTCGCTTCGCACAACATCTACCATTATATTTCTATTTCTATTGCCACATGTCTTTGTTGTAGTAACTGGCTGCTCTTAACGGCCGTTGTTGATTCCATGACATGTTCCCCGTACGCTTCCACTCTCTGTTACGTGTGTAGCAGCCGTAAAATCACCGATGCAAGCCCTGGCTTAATTTTTAGCAGTTATCATGTCCTCATTTATCAGCTCCTCAGAATACAAACACAAAGTTCCTGTTAACGTTTCTGTAAGGCGTTTTATCTGCTTGACAGTTTTCATTGAAATCCTTCTTTTTATTACTGACTTTACGGTATATACTATAATTTGCCAGAATTCTAGCTAAATACCAAAGTGCTTAAGGCAACGATGGGGTATAATATTCGTTACTTACAGAGCTGTACATGACAGCAGCGTTATGTAAACTTACGTAAACCATGCCATTAGCCGTAACTGAAAAAAAAATTTACAGAAGAAGCATATACAAGTAGCCAATCTTGAGGTATATTAATACATTAGGTAACGTAAACGTATAGGTATATGTTGCATGTATATCTTGCTGTTATGCAGCGACGAAATGATAAAAAAAATCTATATGATCAGCAAGAGAGTAGTAGATGATGCGTTCATGTGTAATATGATGGGATTTGTTAGCAAGAAAAAGTTTTTTTCTTGTTCTTTGGGCTTTTCTCAAGAGACAGAGAGGTTGAAGCATATATGCAATTTCATGTATGAAGATATCTTTCCACAAAAAATGTAAAGGGAATTGCTACTACTGCACCTATTCAGACACAACAAATAAAACTAGACGTAAAATAGCTTCTAGTTTTTATAATATTTTTTTCCATGGCGTTACGTCAGTTACGTGTCATTTCCATTAATGGCGGGTTTACATAACAACATTGTTTGATCATCATCATCGTCGTCGTCGTCATGGCCATCCCGGCTACTATCATCGTAGCTACCACCTTCATGAAACTTGCATAAATACATGTTGCAATTAATAACCACAGAATTTCCATTAGGGAAATAGTTTGATTAAGCTGCAAGAAAAGCTGTTTGGTCCATAAAAACTGGCTGAAAATGCATCCATTAAATACTTCCATCCTCATCTTTGTCCAGTTCAACTCATCACAATATGAACATTACATCATATATGGGTAATTGGTTGTGTCAATTCTATCTATCACATTCAGATATATCTCCGTGAGGTTAAGAATTGCCAAAAAAGTGGTAGGACTGACTAAAGGATGAAGGAAGGAAAACATGTGAATAGGTATACCGAACCAGTATTCGACTTCACTACTGCATTACAATAGACATGTAGCAAGTTACCCGTTTCGTTTTGTAGGTAGACGACGACGAGTTCCTTACGATATGGTATTACGTTGTGTAACTTGATACGTGGGAATTGGGAATGGGAACATTGGGTTGGTTATGCAATTGGCAATTATGAATGCATGCATAATATTCCTTCTTTTATTTGAGTTCTCCTCAGGTTGTCGATGAAGTGAAGATAACGAATCTTTCCATCTTTGTGTATTGTGTTATATATAAGGATTTAAACGAATAAAGTATAACTTTTTATTCGCCTTTCACTTGCAAATTTTATTGTACGTGTTTTATTTGCGGTTAGCGTTGTAAGTAACCTGTTACATCATCGGCTGCACATGGAGCAAACAAAAATGCAGTTGTGGTTCGCTTCTTCTTTTGTGTCGGTTGTTACGCGACGTAACGTTTAGGGATGTCAAATAATGGGATAGAGCTGGAATATATATAACGTGGAACGTGGAATTGCCATTTTTGTGCAACTATGTGAGAGCAGCAGCCTGACTAAATGGGTTAGAGTTACGCTGTACGCTGAACGTTACATAAAAAATTGTTATGAGATAAAGCAAGGACGGACGGGAATATTCATGAGCTCTTTTGACGGGAAATTGAAATTACCTGCAAAAGAATTAAATATACCGCAACCAAAACGCATTAAAATTTCATAACTTCGTTAGATAACCAAGAAGGCATTGTATAACCAAAAACAGCAACCCAGTGAGCAAAAAAAGATATGGTGATAGGAAATTTAATTTTGAAAAGTGCTTTCAAACAGTTTCATTTATATGCGATATACATATTATGCCCATTTGTTGTTATCCAATGGTTATGTCTTTCGTTACGATAACTGGTAGATATCCAGGTTATAAAATCGACACTTTGATATATGCAAATATTATCTAAGGAGTGGAACGGAATAAATGTATCATAGATGATTTTGAAAATATTGATAATTTTTCTTCAGTTTGTGTCAGTTCAAACAAATGAAATTTTGTTAAGTTTCTGCAATTTATCTTGTATAAATTAATTTCCCTCTGAATTTCGCTTTGGTGGATTCATGAATTATTGATTTGTTTGCTTATGAAATTTTTTAGAGCTCTAAACAACAAATTCTGCTGTCATATCATAGTCATAATGTATGGCGAACCGCAAGGAAAATTGACGGGTTCAAAAATTGTTACGGCAAAATAATAAAATGCATGTGTTTACTTGCTTGGTTGATTATTGTTTTGTAACTGTCTACACGATAAAGGATGGTCGTGATAGGTTGGGAAAATGAATATGTAACAATGTTGATTCAGTCTTAAAATGTATTACATGTAGCTAACTACGACTTGGGGGTTTACTTAACCCCATTTTAATTCTATCAAAATTTATTTACTTCTTGCGGTGTGTTAAAATTGATAATATAATTTAAAGAGGAGTCGCTATTACTTTGTTGTTTGTACTTCATATACTTTGTTGACTGACTAAACTGATATTAGCCACCTATCTGGTTCGGATCAATAAATGTTTAAATAGGATTAATAAAAATTGCTGAAGGGCATATAAGAAGCAAATAGGTAGCGCTGCAATACTTGTTTGTATATGACATTGTGCCTCCGAATTAAAATGATTGAAACCCTCAAGTCTTCATATTAATACATATTTGTGTTATCAATGTAACCCTCATTAGTCAAAGTTGATTATCAGCACCTGGCAACCCCGTTCCAATCAATCAATGTGCTTGGACTGTTATGAAGTAGCAGGAAGCAGTAAGCCAATCGAATCCTGTTACTACATGTTATAAGTAGTAAATAACATAATTTTCTGTAAATTACAATTACATGGTATAAATCTTACGATTAGTGTTGGCGTTGTATAGAAAAATAAGTGATACAAAAGGTGGCCTTGATATTTTGGTCCTTGTATTTGTCTGATAGCGATAACCTTTTTAATAATTTATATAGATTCAGCTAGCTATAAAATTTAATTTTAATTAAGATAGTAAAATCTGTACAACAATTACTTTAGTTCTCCAAACATGTTTTGGTGACATTGATGTGGTGTATGGGCTCAAAACGAAAAGTATACAAATTTAGAGTCCTTAAAACCCGATTCCTTAGCCTTTTAAAACCATATTCCCCTTCAACGTAGAGACGCACGACCGGTCGAAGTCGGACATCCGAAATAACGCCAAAAATAGAGTGTTGCTTAAGACATAAGGCATATCTTTATTGTAGAATTTACATAACGTGTACGGTGAGGCAATTAGGGCGAAGCATTGGTATTAGTTGTATCGCATAACCAGAAATTATTTGCTGTTTTGTTTTCATTTAAGTCGCTTTTCTTTGGCATTCTGTCATGCCATAGGTATTAGGTGTACTTGCCACATTTTTTAACCACCCCTTTTCTCAGAAAACATCTCTGAATTACTACTTTAATCTTAACCATTTTGCTTTATCACGCCCGTTAATTTTACTTATTCAACAGCCTCATGATCTCATTAAACTGCGTATCATCACTCGCATCACGTACTACTGTAGTATATAGTCACTTTATGACACGACACTACGTGAAGTGATGCCTGATGCTAATCGCACAAACAGACTGCGCATTATTATAATTCCGTAAGAACATAAAAAAATATTTTGCTGCACTTTGCAGTTTATATGTCAATCTTGGTGAAGCTGCCGGTGTTATCTTGAGTGGTTTGACCCCTGTAAGCTGTCGATAATACCTGGATTGATCCACTAGTAGTAGTTATCTAACCTGCAGCCATCGTCCTCTCTAATAGCTGGTGGCTGACGGCTTATCACTTTTATGAATTCCCCGTCTCGGTGTACAATTTGCCTCTCTTTATGCCGAGATAATTTTCTTTCCATACATCACTCATTATAGTAATGGAATCACCCTCTCTGTGAAACCAGTAAGATCTGAATATCCATGTGCTATTTATAGCTCAGCATAAATTCCAAACCAAAGGATTACACAACAAAGAAAAACCAGATATGGGCAAACTAAAGTAGGTATTGGTACAAAAACAAGAATACCACTTGACACCAACCCTATCCGCTAACGTCAGAAATTTCAAAACTCAACGGTGAAAAAGGGATTCTGATAACACGTTAAATATATCGGTAATCAATTAATCAGCAGTCAACCTATACATGACATATTAAGGGAGTTCCTTGAGAGATCTTTGTATGTACGTTTACTACAGGTTCGTGGCCCAATCTGTAATTAAGGAAACTTATGAGTGTCTACGGTACAAGGATGATTTTTGCCCTGTTTACATGATAATGTATTAAATTATATGACAGCTTCGTCATTCTTGTATTGAATTTTTTAAATCTAAAAGTAATGGTCACTTACAGGACTTACTTGTTATTTCGTACCTAAATGTCGAGTGCCCCACCGGGTTGCCCCACCGGTTAAACGTTGATTAATGTAAATTAATGTTATGCTACAGATAAAAGAGCATTTCGATCAAACAATTGTAAATTGTAAGTGTCTGTCGAGTACCAACAGCTACTCTGTTGTTAGGTCGATCGCGACCATTAAACATAGTTGAATGTTGAGCATTTATGTATTAACAATATTCACTATCCACTCTCGCCTAAGCAAGGACTGAGGATCTAGTATAATACATATGCCCATACTTGAATATCGTTAAACCTTAAACATGAACAGATCCTCGTTTACTCTACTCTGACTTAATCTTCACCAAGGGTCTTGTCTTGCTAACTCCACCAGCCAGGGAGCGTTATTTGTTATTTACTTGATCAGTACAAATGCAGTGATGTAAGAAAGCGTAGCTGTAGAAACATGGAGACTGTTGCAACGAGTAATAAGTGCCAACATGATTTGTTTAAACTTGAGTGTAAACAATTAAACAAATTGTATAATTGGTAAAATATTGACTCATTTATCATATACTTAAGTTTATGATCAAGGGTGTATACAAAGTATACATAAGCAAGCAATGTGGAATGAAAAACTGATAATCTGATAGCAGGCCATTAAAACCTTGTATAGGATATTAGGGTGTTGTTGAATCTATGAGAAATCTATTTAAGTAATCAAATCTGTATCTATACAGCCAACTACTCGGATCTTATACATTTATACCGCTGGTATATCAAAAGTTTCCACTCTTCCTGGTATTTATAAATAGAGGTTCATGAAGACATACCTATCATTTCTTGCACCATTTTGTGTTTTGAGGAGGATTACATAACGCTGCTGTTTCACTGAAAATTACAGAGTATAAATTAAGCAATTAATTTTCTTGGAATTAAACGGCATTAACGGCATCGTAGAAAGCCAACAAAACCGTGTTATGAAAGCATTGAAAAACCGCTGCGGGGGACGACGAAATACACAAAGAGGAAGGTTATCGTCGTCATAGTACTCCAAATGGAAAGACAAACCTGTTTGAGGCATGGAGAAGTACATGCAATCAACCCACACATGAATCGCATGAAAATATGTGGAATAATATGGTTTAGATAAATGAAAAATAATTGGTAAATTCCTAAACAAAAAAAATATACGGAAGGAACTGCCTTAAATATTTCTTGATAAAAAGGTATATTATAGGTAATGTGGCGTGTGTGGACATGTGGAGAACCTTCCTTCCATTTCTTGCGACGGCGGCCACAATCCTACACAGGTATACATATACACATTACAAATATATGTGCTTACGTCTCTAGTCACGTGTGTTGACACTCACCGACAGCTAAACAGTAAAACTGTTGCAGCCACATGCTGCTTTTTATAGCTTTAACCCTTTGAAAAAATTCCGAGAACTGTCGACATCAGGCATTTTAAAGGTTATTTCTATAAAAATCAATTCAGGACCCGCAGTGGTCTAATGCAAGTGTCTGGCTTGTTCGTGTCATTATATAAATCTTTTGGATCACCAGTACGGACACACATCAAAGCCGCAGGCTCCAGCATTGTTAGCTCCACAGTCTGGTTGTTACTGTTCAAGCAAGCTTGTTATCAACTCTCTAGGTAGTTTGCTTTCACCAACTTTGTTTGCCGAACGACGACCAACGGTTGAATTCAATGTAGTATGCAGTGATGTTTGAAAAAGATAAAAAAAGTCAGACACATTTGCCTACAGAACCACACGACTCCTAACAAAACCTTTAGTAAACCAAAATTCCAACCACGATTCGGTTGACACATCAAATCATCATCCACACACTTCCGCCGCCGACACGAACAGAAGTTTCGTGCTTTTCACAAAAAAAAATTCAGTTAGCATCCGCTGCCAGTGAAGGCTTGTTGCTTACACAACCATGGAGGACACAGATTCAATATTCTTGTCACCTCCAGGCAGTATAGGGCTAATGTAACTTTCCATGTAAATACAGACTACATTTTACCATATGTAGCACGTGTATGTACGTGTGCTTTGCATACCCATAAATCAATATGGTCAATGGTGTAGAAAGCTCCCGAAGCGGTGGAGATAATAGCCCCACTCGAGTAAACAATAGTAATGGATGAGTGGTGAACCAATAATTTGTAGTCGAATCAAACAAAATGTAGTCAGCACAAGACTCTACAGATGTATGAACGTTTACCCACCGTAAGAAATGTAATTTCCAGGAGCAAATAAGAAATGCTAACAAGTTAATTGCTCCGGCGAATACTCCTACTCGTTGCAGGTGTACCCTGTTTTGTAATTGATTCATCGTCGCTCAAACATGATACAATTGGGTGGTATTAGTGTAGCTGAAACACGTAATCTGCATAATGCGATTGGAGTAACATTTCTGTATCTCCTAAGGTGGTCCCACATGTCATCCAAAATACAAAGTACTACTGCTAATTAATGATATGCGATATGCCCCCTGTCACATGCACAAACACTGCGTGATGACGCAACCCATTTTATTACTATATACAGGACGAATGATACATACAGCCCATTTTGGGTGGGGTAATCCATTTTCACGATGTCGTTTATCGTCTATTCATCCCGATTGCGATAAAGCCTTAAAGTAGAAGAAAAATTGTAGCGTGGCATCCATCCCATTTGATCAGATTGTAGGATATACATGATGATGTTTCATAACAGAGCATGATAAACTATGAGGGCGCTGATTTCAGATCAAATAGGAAGGAAACCTTGGTTCATTGACGTAAATTATCCTAGTCATACAGAAAGATCAAATGTTCACGCTATTTTATGAAATTTCACATGTTCACGGTCATAGTCATATGATTAATTAAATAGCTGCACATGCCCTTGCACGAAGTAACGGCTAGGATTTTGGCTGGGGGCTGGAAGATAATGTTATGTATGCCGTGTGTGTGACACGATGGACAGTTATGGATATGATTATATACCAGAAGCCAAGAAACATCGACCGAGACGAGTTAGCTTTAAGTTTGATTAAAAATTAAAATTGGTGTGTCGTTGAAATTGCCATGTTCACGCTATAGCTATCCAGCACAGAAAAAAATCCGGTAAAATAGGCTGTTATGCTCGAGGCTGTAGATAGGTAAGCAAAAGCAAATAGCTCATAAAAATACTTCGGTCAGTTATTGCATGCTTAGTCAACGCAGCAGCGACCAGTCACGTGGCGTAGCATTATGTTGCGATTTCTCTGACTGGACCGTGTATGACGGAACTGACTGTTGTCGAAAATGGTGCTTTCTTTGTGAACGTGAGTTGATGTTTAATAACAAGAAACAACTAGTGTAGTATTGCATTGCTTTCCCCATTTTGCCAAGAGTGGATTTCTCCATCGTATATAAGTCAAATGGAAATAGTGGTATACCACGATATAACGAAACGACACACGTGCTTGCCTCATGACTCTTGACGGAGAATGTTGACTTCGTAACTTTAAATTTACCACAACGTTGGTAATAAAGTATCCTTGCTCTGCTTTGCGATCTGGCGTCATTTTCAAGTAAATTGCATTTTGCACTACCCTTTAATTCCATAATGCTCGTTTATCAAAGAGAAATGGAGAGAAAGAGTAAGGTTACCTTTCACAAAGGCAACGTATGTATGCATATATCAGTGGAAACTATGACGGTGAGGAGGTATATGAAACCATCATGTAATCATCATATGTCGGTGCAAAAAATGCAACGTGACTTTCTTGTCCGCGTGCGGTATCCTATTTTCTGCCACGCTGTTTTCCTTTCATGCATAATTCAACTAGTCTAACCGGGCAAGGTGAAAGAGCAGACTAGAAAATAGTAGAAAAACAAATCCACCCGGGCGAAAACAATAGCATACAAATTGAAGGTAATGGAAACCTGTAGATAAAGTCAGGTCAAACGGTGTACAATGGGTTGGTGGAAAAGCAAGAAAAATATGTATTACATTACTTTAATATTTTGAGAGCATTGCAGTAGTCGTAAAAATGTAAAATGAATTTAAGAATTGACTCGTACACAACACCAGGCAGCAATAGGGACGAGAGAGAGAGAGAGAGGAGGGGAGAGAGTGTGAAAGAGAGCTCGATGATCTTAAAAAATGTTGAGTATATTACATTACACCTTTGGTACTACGAACTTTAGCATTTGCTATTATTATTCCGTTTGCAATTTTACAAAAGAGCATTCCCCTACAACTGTTGATCGATTAAACAAAGTTTAACGAACGCTGCTCGCCAGCGCGCTATTTTCTTTGTTGCACCTGCCCCACATACACCACCAAACACCCACATAGTCCACATCTAGCGATGAATATGAAAAGTTTCTTGTGAAAATGTTTCCCCCTCGCCACTTTCCCCTTCTCCCTTAGTTCGTCTGTTTCTCGATAAGATGCCCATCATGTTGCTATTCATCTCGTTTATAGCTCTACTCTCTCTTTCTTTTCCCATTTAGCAAAACTTTCAAAAAGTTGGTATGTGCTCAAGCCTCACATGTATGCTTGAAACTGTTACAAGTTTATACCACAAAATGTGCATACACAGCCACACACAAAAGTAATTCGTATCTTCCCTGATGATTGTGTCAAACTCTCGTAAGGTACATGCTCCCCTCCCTTTACCACACTGGGATAGACGAGGTCCATCTTACAATGCTACCAAAGCTCAAACATGCATCACCATCGCAATCTCCCTTCGCCAAATTAACCCATGCACCAAATGCTATTCTATGAGAGAGTGTACACGAACCACTAAATGACTATCTCATCCGCTCTTTTGAGAAACTGTCATTTAACTTGATTCCTTTATATCGTGCATTTTCCGCTCGTGTACGTGTGTAGGTCGGCCTCACAAATGCTGTAGTTTTTACTCAGAAAAGGAGCAGGGAGCGAGAGAGGTCGTGTTCCTATTCGAAACTGTGGGAGAATAGCATTTACATACATACACAGGTAGAACTAATGAATGCAGAAAAAAAGAAAAAAGAAACCCAATATTTTGGACAACTTTTGACCTGTCCGTTTTGTTCTTTGTAGTAGTATAGTATGTGTGCTGTTAAAGTGGCTGTCCCTACACATATACACAATCTATGGTGACGATGGTCCATTGCAATTACCTACATCACTTTTTGTTCTCCGTAAAACACACATTTCACAATTCAATAATGAAGGGTTTCTCAAATGAGAGATGAACCTATTCTAAAACAATGTGCAAAGCCAATTAACAGAGCTCATCCATTATGGTGAAATCCATGGGAACCGGCCCTTATGTTGCACGCCACAATAATAAATATAAATCTTTTATATTTACGACTTGCGTTACATGTGAATAAACAACTGACTATAATTTTTTCTATTTGTGTACAATTGACCCCTGACTGATGTTCTTGTGTGAGCCCCGGACAAGTTTATGTGTGGATGGTGGTAGAAACACAATATACCTCTCTACGTAGTAAAAGTGCGATTAAAATGCTGAGGACGATTTGTCAGTAATCAGCAATTGAGCTTTTTGTCGCCCGTTGTTTTGTGAAACTCACTGTGCTAATGTGTACCACAATGAAAAAATGGTAATCAAAAAGCCAACTTCCTCACAGAAGGCACTACCAGTCAAAGTGAGTAGCAGTCTCTTCTGTGGCGTTATCCAGAAGGGGTTAAAACATGGAGGAAAAACGAAACAAAAACACATGACAAACAAAATCGTGATACTTTCTCCTCCAGCATTTCCAGTCGTCTCACAACTGACAAAGGAAATGAAAGAAATCAGTTTCCTTCTACCATTTTGATAAATATTTTTTATAAAAAAATACTCACTAAAGCTCATGGAACACTTACTGACATTTTTTACCGACCAATTAAGTATGACGACGCAGCAATATAGGAATGCTCCAGGAAGTTGCAAAAAAGCCAAAGCTAGTTATAGTAGTAATTGCAAAAATACGACCGGAAGTGGCAGCAAGTTAATTGAACAAGTTGGAGAAAGCGAACACTACTACCACTATCCGAAGAAAACGAAGCAGAAATGTGTAAAATGACAATGCTTGCATACACACACACACACTTTAAATCCACCTTACTAGTTTAATTTTTTGCGTGCCTATAACAAATATACGTATAAAAAATTCCTGAAACAAGACATATACGTACTAACTACATTAATATTAGTAAACAACATATTGCCACTAACGACTAATCGTAAAAAAAACTTGTTTCTACGCATTATGATCCGCCTGAAATAATGATTAGCATAATTAACCTACACAGTGTACATGTAAATTTTATATAACTAAAAGTGAATTCATTGACCCGGTGATGATTCCAAGTTGAGAGTGTTAACCATTTTGTGACTGATAACGTAATTGAAAGAAAGGGTGCCAGTATCATATACAGTGAGTGTTGTGTAAAGTATGCCTTGAAAATAAATAGTAATACATCGTTTAGTGCCGTTATCATATCATTCCCAAGAAAACACAGTTGTTAAAATATCAACAAATCAACATTACCTAAACTATAATATACGTCATTGTCATCTGAATATTCCATTTTATGTGAAAGCACGTCATGTACCCACATTTCCGTATTATTCATCGCTATCAACATTATTAACGATTTATACGTATATATACCTACATATATATATATATCTGTATATTTTTCCAGTTAAAAGGCTGATATGTCGTTATTTTTTAATTTCGAGAAGCATGCTGGATCGTTGTAAAATAAAGAGCATGGTCTTGTTCTTCATTCACTTGCACGAAAAGTAGCAAGTATGTTACTGTAGTTACAATTAATGAAAAACTGATGATAACGTTGAGATTCCCAACGCAATTATTTTCGTGACGACAGTAACACGAGAACTGGCAGAAGGATTTTTAATGCCAGCCTTACAGGAAGAGCTATTTTGGGTCGTACTTGAACCACTTGAACAATGACTATATAAACTAAAGACTAAGCTTACAATTACGTTTTAAATGGAATTAGATGCACAACAGTAACGACAAGTGCGCGCACTACTTTCCGGTTGGAATTTGTATAATAATTATATACTTTTATAACGGACTATATATATGACATTTAAACATTTTATGGATGCAAGAATTAATTGAACTTTCACCGTGGGAGGAGCAAGCCAACGAGCCAAGTCGGCGAGGAGAGGCGACAGCTAATTGTAGATAATTTTTTAGCAATGAACCAATGAGCAAAGGCTCGCGTTCTGTGTACACACGTTCCTATATATACAATATAACGCATCGCGCACGCGTTTGTCTTCTACCATCAGTGCTTTTCTTCACCGACGTTGTTCATTTCTGTAGTGATTCAATATCATAGTTTACTAAATAATTTATTCTTTTTTCGTCGTCGTGATGGATAAAGTACAAAATTTAGATGAGGTACAAATATTTTCATCATCGTTCTTATTGTTCACTAATATCAAATGACTTTCCTCTCTGTTCGTATTTGAAATGAGATTTTTACAAATGCGTTTTTAAAATTAATTTTATTAGAGTGGAGGTACAGAACCGGGCAGTCCTGGTGACGAATTTGAGCCAACTGCAAGGGATGATTCTAAAATTCAGGGCTTGTAGTTGTAGTGTGCTTTAGATTACTTTTAAGAGGAGAACAAAATACGGGTTTTTGAAACATGTAAAAACGGTAAATTTTTCCCGTAGGAAAAAGACATGCCACTAGAGGCTTTGTTAGCAATGTACGGTTATAACGACAACGAGAATGACGGGGGAAGTGGTGGGGAAGCGTCAGAGGAGGAAAATGCGGCAGAGGAGGCGGACACAACAGTAGAATCAGAAAATGTAACGGTGAAGCTCTTCTCAGAAGACAGAAAGAAAACAAGAGATTCGGCCGTCGCACTTTTAATGCTGTTTTCTGTTTGCTATTTTTTTTCTATAGAAAAATGAAGACGATACAGACGTCTCGTTGTCAAGGGCACCAAGACTAGTTGACGAAAATGACGACGAAGACGACGACGAGGAAGCACCGGAAAATGCAGAAGACCAAGTACAAACACACAGTTTATAACAATTAGTGTAAAACTTGTGAGACATTATGTACCATGCCAACCTAGTAATTATCAGGAGACTATGAATGAACTATTCAGACACAGAATCTGAGAGACTGTAGAGTAAAAAGACAGAAATATCAAAATATTTCATAGATTGCTGCCAAAATTTGATAGCTACTGATGTAAGCTGTTTTATTTAAACAATGCAGCAAACAGAATTATGTTAAAATGCTGAAAAAATTGTTGCCATTTAGTTGCACTTTACAAACATTTGGCCTCGCAAATGGCTGTAGAAACCGGGGTGGACGAGTGATATTTGGAAATTTAACATTAAGGGATAGGAAGGGGTGATCATAATGTATTATAGGGTGGGAAGTGGGAATGTCCCCCTCCCTCGTTCTCCCTGATACTTTACCCTGGCTTCGCAGTCAGTAATCATCTAATATGACAGATGAATCAATTATGCACATTATTGGGTTGTATTTGACTGTAAAATCGCCGCCAAATTTATATAATTAGCGTAATGCAGGCCATGTAATGTATAGCGGGATGGCCATGTACTTGTAGTTCAGATAGTCGTTTTCAAAACGACACAAAGCGCTTTTGCTTTTTTATGGGCTACATACTATTTAAAAGGTAAATTGTTTATTTCACTTACGCCCAACAGCAGATATCCGTTCGAACTTCACAGTGCTTATGTATTTGATTTTAAGAAGAAGAGTGAAGAATTTGTTAGCGGTCGGTTTGTCATATAAAACTTGCCTGATGATTTGATGACGATGTCGGATGTAAATTTCACAAGTGGCTCCAAATTTATTAGTTATAATACGAATTTATATCTTTGTGAATTTGATGCGTGGTCGGTGACTGGCGACCATAAATTTGCGTTTCTAATGGTAAAAACAATTCATGGG
>JAHZNE010001136.1:0-34252 GCA_027744055.1 Callyntrura sp. NNG-2020 | reverse complement strand
GCACTTAGCTTGCCAATCATGCCAAGGCTAGCAAGACGGAGGCATGCTCATGCACAAAAACAAATAAAACTAAAAATCCCCTCCCCCTCTGACACACTTCTCACCCCCAACGCCCACCCGGGAAAATTCGTAGTAACGTTTTTACCTGACTTGTCGTCGCATTCTTTTCTTTGTCCTCTACTGACGTGGCCATCCGGGTTTTCACCTGAGTCGCCTGTATTCTCGGAGTAGTGTCCCCTGAACCTTCCTGAGCTTCAGCCTACATTTTTAGCAGGGATACCAACAAAAAGTGTCAACAAGGCAGTCTAATACTTTAAAAAACTAGGTAGCAAATTGAATAGTAGTACTGCTACTACCACTATTGCTTTATTATTGAAAATGACCAATCGCATTCTCCAAGCCCAATTTTATAAAGCCAAAAGCTCGTTTGTTATAATAGGGTTAGTTAGTTCAGAGAAAAGTTAGTATATAAAAGTACTTCAAAAATATATTTAAAAAAATAAAAAAATAAAGTGATAGAAAAGAATAAAATCTCCGTCTAAATTTGTTCGGCAAATTATAATAAAAACCGACCTGGTTAGTAGTCGAAGACACAGTAACAATACCACTGCCGCCAGGAGTCAAATCCTCCACACGTTCGTGGACATCTTGACGAATTCCTCCCGAATCTTTGACAACAGTTTGTTTAGTGGTCGTTTTTACTATTTTGGGGGTCACACCGGCAATTTGTGGAGCAGAAGAAACCGACTTATTAAAGCTACTTTTCTTGCCTTTCTTTCTTCGGCTGCTACCTCGTCTACGCAGGTCGCTGGAAGGTTCTTCAAGTTCATCGGTACTAGGAACCTTGTTTTCTTCATAATCTGAACTGGATGAACTGTGCAGACTGGTGTCGTCGTCTGATTCCGAACTAGAAAGGGTTCTTACTAATACCCCAGGAGTGATTTGGGGTTGTGGAGGGGACGCATCGCCTGTGGCAGTAGAAGAAGTATGTAGTTGGGAATGAGCTGTTCCAGGATGAGTGATCATCGATTCGGACTGTTGGAATGGTCGGACTGGGGTGGCGTAAGAAAACGTATCCTGCCCTCTAGGAGTGGCAGTAGGAACTCCTCTTGCACTTAACGGTGTTGAGGTCTGAAGTGGTCGCGAATTTGGCGACTCTTGGAACATTTTGTTTTGATAACCCATGCCACTTTCCGATCCACTACTTGGAGATACCTTGTTTAAGAAGCTCGTTGTGTATCCCGGTTGAGCGAAAATTGAAGACGAAAATCTAGACTTGGTTGGAGTTTTCCTTCCACTTTGGTCGCCTCCCTCTGGAGACACTGCGCCAGAATCCCCTCTATTATACGTAATACTAGAACTAGTATCCCCTGGTCGGTAACCACTTCCAGAAACGGAACTAGCCGCACTCCATGGCCTTGGTGCGTAAAGATGTGGAGAAGGTGTTCTTTGTTCTTGTTGAAGCTGATTCAAAGGAATTTGATGTTGAGGTTGAGTTGGACTCAAGTTGGAAGGATGAAGCTGTGGTGAAGTTGGCTTCTGTTGCTGCTGCTGTTGTTGTTGATGAACTTTCAGCGAATCAGACAAAAATTTATTTTCATTTCCAAAATTTTCCACATCAAACCCTTTATCCTTCTCAGGTGTCTGAATGAACGTGCTTGTCGGTGTAGTAATGAACGTTCCCATTGGAGTGCTCGTTTGGACCGGTGGCAAGTCAATGTTTGTTTCTCCTTTTTCCAAAGCCATTTCTTGCAATGCTTTTTTTCGTTTGTCTGCTTCCTCTGCCACTTTGTCGAGATCTCCTGGAGCATAATTAAATGCTCTTCCTTTCGCCTTCCGAATACCAGGTGATTTATCGTATGACTCTGGACTTGAAATGGAGTCACTAGTCGGACTTTGACTCTTTTCATAACTAAATGCTCCACTGGTGACTCCTGGTAAACGGCCACCAGATTTCCGGCCGTCATCAATCACCTTTTCGTCATATTCATATTCCTTCGTGTACTCCATTTGCCCGGGTGACCCCAACGACCTATCTTGATCCGCGACCGACGGAGAACTTAAAGGACTAAGTGTTCTGTCTGGAGAAACTGGCGAGTCTGAACCGTCAGTGGCGTTACCATTTACTGCTTGTTTTCTACCAAAGAAACCGCCACTGAACAAACCGCCAGTCTATTTTCACCGGAAATAAACGGAAAACAACAAAAAATATGTGCATGCAAAATAATAATGATAATAAAATAAAATAATAATAACATAGCCCAAAATTAATTAAATAATTATTAAACATTACTCAGCTTTTGCTAGAAAAAAATGTATCGATCTAGTGTAACAACCAGTTATAGTATAACAAATTAGAAAAGCCAAATTTGCTCTGTATATGTGGTCAGGTGACCCGTTATTATTACTGTTCATTCTCAAAAAAACGTTACTTATATAAACATACGCCATATATATGTTTTAGCAAGCCTTTTAAACTTTCAGCCGTGCAAGTAATAACGGACCGGATAGAAAGAGAGACAGACGAAAACATACAAACGCGATACATTTTAACAAATAATTACCGCAACATTCTCATATTAAAAATCTAACATTTCCGCCAAAAGGACTTTTCCGTCCCTATTATAATCCTGTCACACCCCGAGCTGAACCTTATTTTTCACTTTAAAAAATCTTTCTCAAGGTACCCTTTATCCAGCAGCAGTTGCTTTATATTACTGTACCTTTTTCTTGGATGGTGTTACATCCGAAGAGCCATTTGTCATGTCAGCGGTAAGTGCAACGGGCTCCTTATCTTTCCTCTTTTTCTTTTCCGGTGGTAGCTGAGTCGGCGTCCGTTCCAAAATTTCTTCGGCAATGCCCTTCGTAGGCGTCTCCTTTTTCGCTTCCTTTGCGAAATTAATTGGCGGTAGCACAGCCACACCCCCGATAGGCTTCTGTGAAAGTAGATATATGACATACAAGAGAAACCCACATTAATAACACGATTAACCTATATATTTTGCCAAAAAACGGACGCAATATTTGTAGCGACAACCCTTGTACAAAAATACTATTATAACAGTATATATGAGTAGCAGTCTACACGACAAAAAGTTTGGATTAACAAGATAATATATAGTATAGAGTACAATTAATGGTTTTACCTAGAGATATTTAATTTAAAAAAACAAAAACATAAATCTTAAAGGTTGGGAAAACTTTTAAAAGTTTTGTTTTACAGATAGCTATAAATTAAACGTCTGTGTAACATTCTGACAAACAAAAACATTTAAAAAAATCAAACTTGTGTTAAAAAAATTTAAACCCAAAAATCTTGAAGGTTAAAGTTTTTCATGCATTATCATCATCATTTTTTTATCATCATGAAAAAGCCTGGAAGCAGCAATAAAATTAGTGAGAATTATGATATTACGATTATTACGGAATGTAAAAAAATGCGCATTCATCATCACACACACTCAAATATTTTCACCACACACTGATTACAAGTTGAGAAAGCTACAAGAGATGTGAAGATAAGTAGTAAGGGAAAGAGATTCGTATGAAGCAGCTATAAAATGACGCAACAGAATAAAGCGAAAGAGACTGTAAACGTATTTTTACGACTCAGCGTTGATGGGTGGCGTTTACAGTTTCATGTGGCGGAGTATAAGAGAGAAAGAGAGAGAAAAATGTCGACCAACGGAACGAATTTATATATATTTCACGACACTGTGGCAATATTTTGAAATGCTTCAAAAAAGAACATTACATTTTTTATGAAGATATGCAGCAGTACGACAGTTTATTAAAAAAATACCTGCTGATATGGAAAGAAAAAAAATACACAGTTAAGTAGATAAACTTTCAAAAAATCATATTTCGTTTGTAAAATACTGAATACACAGCAGCAAGAGAGAATGAAAGAGGTAATTTGTATTTTTTTGTCATTTTTTGTTTTTGTGGTTTTGTTTTTTTTCTAAAAAAATGGATACCTGCAAAAACTCCGTGGTCTCGACACAAATGGATTTGCGAGAGCGAAAAGCTAGCTGTAGTGCATAGGAATTATGACGGTGACTAAAAAGAGCGGAGAAGGAGGGGTGGTGAGTGCCCCCCTCTCCTTGACCAGAGGAGGGTTTGATTTCACACTGACTCAAACTGTTCAAATCATTGAGACAAGCGAGAAGTGTGGAGGAAGCTAGTTCAGGCAAAGAGCGTACCTTCGCCCTTACTTGCTCCCTTCTCTCATCAGCAGTCGCCTCAGAGGAGCAGCCTGACTGTTTGACCTCCTCGCCCAACGAATCTTCATCTTTTGTCTCGTACTCGCCTTCATCCGAACTACTTGTTGAGCCTTCCATCGAACCATACTGTTCCAACTATACACACAGGTAGTAGCCAAGTAGCCATCATTATTAGTAATACAGACAGACAGACAAACAGAGAAAGAGATAGAGACAGAGAAGTAGAGACAGACAGACACAGTCAGAAAGAGTCAAACTGGACATTTAGGTAACTATACAATTTACAAAGACACTCAACCATCATCGTATTGCATCATAATTATCATAACTCCACACATTATTCCAATTATATCCACAGTTAACTTTGTTCTTTTTCTTTGCTTCATTCGTGGAAGAAAAAAACTCTGCCCACCAAGAAAATGTACATTTTCCTGTGCAGAAATTATTAGTTAGAATATATAGTTTAATTGACAACTGACCAACAGTTAATTTTTTTCTCTAAAAATCTACATTATCCGATGAAAATTCCAACAAAAAACTCTCTATAAAGCCGAAAAATTGTCAAGTGTTAAATTTTCATTTCTTCAACGTGTTTTCTACGTTTTCAACTGGATCTTGCCCCAACACAAACTATATGTAACTGGTGTCTGTTATAACAAACTACTACTATTTTTTACAATTTTCCAACAAAACTGCAAACTAGTTGGTGGTTTGTACAGTGAGTAAACTAAAAACTATATTTGTCATGTTCCGTGTGTCATTTTGTCTGAAAAAAGCGAGCCCCACAACACTATAACCAAAATACTCCCTCATCTCTCGCTAGAAAGCGTGTTAGTGCTATGTGCGTGCGTGTCTTCTGAAATATTGAAAAATGGCTTGTGTGTGTAATGTTTTTAGTGATTTTTTTTACAAACTAGTACAAAAATTATTTTTATAAAATATATAACCTGTATACTACTTGTTGATGTGTACTATTGTGGCGGGTGACTGGTGATTCTGTGACTTTTATTAAAGTTACGTTATTATTATAGCATTTCGTATAAAAAGATAACAATATAATTTTAGTATTATTTAAAACGACTTTTTTCTCTGACTAGCAACTGTAAAAATTTTCGTAACCGACGGTGGTATACAACGCGAGAGTTTGCATTGCATCTACACAGCTAATTAGAAGAAAAAGGGCGAGAAAGGGTGTCACATCTAAGTCTACTTGATTTTATAATATAATATAGTACATTACGTACAATAGCTTTTGCTTCAGTAACTAGACAGTAACTGATTAAAACAATGAAACGACAACTTATCATTAGACGTAATAATATGGGATCTCCCCCAGCGTAGATCATAACAGATAACTAGAAAGTTTTCTGTTGAGATTTGGCTTACTTTATCCTTCTTTTTATCATCTTTCAACGGATCTGGGGTCGTGGTTCCGGGTGAAGGTACTTGGTCTGCTAACTGAGGACGTTTACTAGCTTCCAGATCTTCCATTGAACTATGTCTGGCGCCCAAAGCTACAGTTTAAAAAGCAATTTAGTAAAGCATGTTTTCACAAAATTAGACAAATGATGTATTCAATAATTTCCTCCGTACCATCCATGCTTCTAGAAGTAATGTTTCTTCCACTAAGACTGCGCTCAAACTTGGGAGCGACACGATCAATCGTGGCGTTTTTCGTTTCATAAAACGTTCTCCCCGAGTAGCGGAATTTAGAACCAAATCTGGGAAAGAAACCGGTTTTTGTCGGTTGTTCCGGGGCCATCAACCTGTAAATGGAACAATAAAAAATTATTTAGTCGTCTTGTAAGTTGTATAGTTATATAATCATTCGAGTAATCAACATGCACACAAAACATCGCCAAATATGAGAAATTGTTTTTGGAATTTGGAGGTTTATCAGTAATGTAAATATATGCGTGTACCTGTCTCTATATACCGTCAGACCGCTAGCACAAACTCCAAGTTTAATATCAAGTCCGTCAGAGTCCTTTGCTGGATGGAGACTCACCCCGTACATGGCCAATTTTTTGGCATTCTCCAGATAATTCAATTCTGCTTCTGCTGGTGTTTGACCTCTAATAATAGTTACATGAGTTCAAACGATTAATATTGGACTTCCTCCCATTACCCCTTAAAACCAAAAAACATAATTCATAAAATATCAAAAGACTAACTTGTGAGTTCTGTGGAGCTCCATCACTTTGGTCTCAAGTTCTGGTGTTTGGTTAGGTGCAAATTTAAATTCTCTCAAATAATGACTTCTATGTTCGTCCGGATCATAATCACCAAGTTCCGACTGGACAAGGAACGAACCCAACAGGGCGTGGGTGACGAAGGAACATGGCAATCTGAAAAAAATTATCACCCCCAATGCATTACATTTCATGATGGTTGACGACACTGACACTGTCATGGAGCATGTACACAAACATTCACTTACTTTTCAGTTAGTATGTCGTTGCGAACTTGTAGGCATAGATGGTATCGGGTAATATCTTCATGAAGCTGAGCAGGTTCTGGAGGGTAGAATTTCACCTGGAAATTGACTTCCCATGGTTCATCTGTTTTACACACGCGCACACAAAAAACCAAAAAGCATGTTTAGATTTGTCTCAAGAAGAGATAAGCTTTTACGCGTCGTTCCCATCTACAACACAACCTTTTATCATTACATTTTATGGTACTCACTTTTGACTTGTTTTGACATTCTCTTCTCATTTTCCACCCACACAGTATAGCCATGTCTATCCGTAAAATTTAGGCCAAAGTAATCCTTCTCGGCAAGGTTGATAAATTCACAGACTTTGTCAAATAGATCTTGTCCTTTTGCCTTCCTCTGTAAACAAAACAAATAGGATCATTAATTTACCAGCCTTTCTCCACCCATTAACCAAAAACCTCATGTGCAAAAATAAAAAAAAATACATTTGACGGCCATCTTTGACGTACATTTAAGTAAACACTTGTTCCATCCCTATACATATATTGTTGTAGCATTTTAGCCCCAACATCGACCAATTGCCCATATAAAATCATGCCGTGTGGCAAACTTTCCCCATCATAAAAATATACGGTACTCTAATAACAGCACCGGTAATAATAATTGGTTCCTTGTCAAGCTTCAACCTTTCTCCACTCCACAATTTCTGACGATAAAACCCGATCATCCCAATTTTTACATCCGTCATTTATCATAAAAGTAGGTTGCTTGCGTGCATTTGTCTACCATGTGTGCACAGTCCATATTTATCGACATCCTCCTCCTCCTCATCATCTTTTCTCCTGCCCCTTTCCCCTCACCAAAATTCACCAGAGAAAACCAGAGACAAACGAGTGAGCGAGTTGCCTAGATCCTACAATCAACTGCTTACATGCTTTTCTCCATGCTGACATGTTTACATGTAAATGGTGAATGGAGTAGATATTTTTTACGAGCCAACCAACCCACCATTCTTTAGTCGGAACACGTTTTATTCTATCACTAAACAGCAGAGAGGTAGTGCAAGGTGAAGGCGGTGGTGGTGGGAGATTCCCAGCAGATGGAAAACCTTTTAGTTGCTATCATCACCCTTCTCCTTCAAAAAAAAACACAAGGGCTTTTGTGTAACACGCAAACCTTAAATATATCATCAGGCCATCATCATCCTGCATTTTCTCTCAACTACTCTCTCCAAACCACACAGCAATCGCCATAAATATCCAAAATGTGGATCATAAACAAAAACAATCATAGAAAAATCCTTCCATCTTTTACTCCGTGGTGGCTATTCTTAGCGAGAGAGCAGAGTTAATTCAAAAGAAGGCTACGCGGCTGCACACCTAAACATTTCCCAGTATGCTAGTTCATTCTTTTACGAATGCAAATGAAAATTTCACGGTAGGCATCTTTATTCCCGACAGGAAAAAGGGAGTTCCCATAAAATGTAGACATAACATTAGCCGCTCAGTTAGAAAATCCTCTCGCAATAATCCACCTCCTGTCATTTTCCCGGAATAACCTATTTAGCTCTGCTGCCGCCAACGAAAAGGAGAAGAAATAATAGCAAAATAATAGTAAGTAAACGGGTAGAGACCAGAAACTTTTTAAAAACCATATGTCGTTCCTTATACACCACCAATGATCCCAGTTCCGCTTACACCTACGCGCACACACGGAGAAGTAGAGAGTGGTTGTAGAACGAGCGAGTCATATACGCACAAAATCCGCACATGAACTACTTTTTCTTCCAAGGAACAAGTTAATACTCGTTTTTCTCCCCCCTCCCGGATTCATACATAAACCCTTCCAAATATGCCGTTATATTACTTTCTAGAATGCCCTTTTTGTGTACCCTACAAACTACGCAATAATATTCCGCCAAGAAATAGTCGTAACGTTGTGTCCTCTCCTATTTCATGAATGAATCCCGGAGGAATCCCTAGATTTAAACCGGGTACACATACGCACGCAAAATGAGAAAGTGCCCGTGTAACGAGCAATCTCCATCCTTCTGGCTATATACGCTTTCGTCATGAATAAGGATGTACCTATGTGATTTATAACCCATTTAAAGATTCATTCTAGTACAAACTTTGACTGTGTGTGTAGTAGCCCAGTTCTATATATTATGCAGGCATAAGAGATCGGGAGAGGGAGAGAGACGAAGATGCGAACAGGGAGAGTAACATCATTATGCCAATATACTTGCTGCTTTCTCTTTTCACCGTTGTCGAAACGAATACAGGCTTGGTAGTGCTAGTGCGTTCTCACGTTTCTCTACGCTCCATCCTTTGATACTAACTCTCGGAAGAGTACATGGGCACCGTGTAGTAGTAAAGAAGAAAAAGGTGAAAGTCCTACTTTTTTAGAGAAAGGAAAAAGAGAGAGAGAAAGAGAAAACAAGAGATGAAACCCACAGAACCACTTTTACTTTTTGTTACCATACTGCGAACAGTTGGGGGAGAAGAAAAACGAGTATACTTTCTCCCTTCTTCCAGTGGATCAATATTCAGAGAAGATTCTAACAAAAAATTGGGGAAAGCTCGAGAAAGAGACACGCATCTCTACGGCACAACCTATAGCAAAAATGTTTTATTCTATGGTCGCATACTGTTTTCTGGCTCTCTTTCTCTATACTTTTCAAAGAGAAGCTGAATCTCTCTCTCTCTCTCTTTCAATGTGTCCCTGTCTCTGCGAATCTCGCTGTGTTGAACTGTTTTGGCATTTTTATCCGCCTACTGTGAGCCTGTGTTTGTGTGAAGCAAAGGAATTTCCTCATACGAAGCAAAAGACAAAGTGAATAATATAAAAATTATTATTTTTTCTGAGAAGGCAAGCCTTCCTTTAAAATAACCGGGGAAAAGGAGCAATAGTGAAAGAATCATGTTACACTTTTTTGGGTTTTTCCAAGCAGTCTTCCCTTTGCGAGTCTTTCAGCTACTCACACAAGGAAACTGGCTTTCCAAAATGCGAAAGAGAAAAGAAAAAACGAAACAAGGCTGGCCCAGTAGGAGTTTTTTTTTCTAGAGAAAAAGTACCGACTACCAAATGGAAAAAAGTTTATCCAGTATTGTATGACTAGCGAGCCCGTTCAGTTTCTGGATTATTTTGAATTTCCCTATTGTTATTCTTACTACTACTACTGTTCCTATATATAAAAGTCGGTAGTATGACTTAAATTTCGCAGAGATGAGATAAAAGATAGGAACATAATATGACATAAATACAGAGAGAGAAAAAAACGTTTTGATTGGATAAGCTTTAAAAATGTCGGATGGGGACACGTATAACTGTCCGTCCGTGTGTGAGTGAGCCTTACAAGTTTTAGTACAGCTATAAATCCTAAAAGTACACGATGATGAAAGAAATCATGCTGTTACTCCGAATTTCCCCGTCATTACTACTAACATCACAACTTCTCCGGAACGGAGGTAGTATCTCACCCACCGTAAAAATGGTAATAAATGCCACTGGCTGTTAATAATAAAATTCCATCATCGCGTTTCCTAAATGTACGCATAAAAAGAAATATTATTGCACGGAGCTGGTGGAATACACCATGCGTACGAATAAATCATTCTGTATTTACATATATTACAGAGCACACGTTCTTATTCACGCTTTTAAGGCAATAACAAATTCAATGTTGTAACACTAGTAGACAACGTCACGATAATGTCCTTCCGTGAGAGTGATTTATCCAGTTGATTTGACATTTTCTTGGAAAACAAAAATGGGTATAAAGTTGCTAGCATTTTGCTGCGTGTATCATTTACTGCAGAAGTCGGCTAGTCCCATTACATCGTCGTAAAATAATCCCTTGCTCCTGCTTATATTTGGCGCATTATAGAACCTACACAGCCAGGCCAAGACGTCAATCGTCTTTCTCTTCTCTCGTTTTTCGCTGATAAAAAAAACTTGTTCGCTCGAAACGTTGCTGTTCCCAACGAGTTATTTTTTTTATCTCTTTTTGTATGACCATGCGATAAAATATGTGGATTATATACGACCACTTGAATTGATCAATCGTCCTTTTCTTAGTCGAGTGAATGTAGGTGGATAGTCTTGCTGAGGCAACACGTAGACCCCAGACTCTATAGTCGTAATTTTACTACCGTTATTCACATTCCTTGTCTGCATAAATTCCAACAACAAAGTTTCTCTTTTGTCGAACTTTGCATATTTAAGATTATCCTTTTCACGAAAATGCCTTTCACCATTCTCTCTGTAATGCCTTATCCACTTATAGAGTATCCACCTTCACCTCAATCTAATCCTTATCCCGCATTACAACTCATTATCATTTTAGCCTGGTATAACCGTATGTTATCGTCACATCTCTCTACACGACTGTCCTCGACCATAAACATGGCATTTCTCTGTGAACACAACTGCTTTATCTATTCTTAATGTGTCACAGCTGTACCCCAATCTATAAAAGAAAGTTCAATTTTACGATACAAATGGAATTCTGTAATTTTGCAATATCTTTTTGCCTGTGTAAAATTAGCCTTTCTGGACACTCCATTTTTTCCTTAAAAAAACAGCTCCTCTCAATTCAGCTTTCCCTTCTATTTTCTCTGGGAGAACCTCCTTCCCTCCTCTTGTAATATTAAACCACATCTTCCCACTACCACATGCATAGAAATTGTCATAGCCACATTTTCTTTCCTTGCTGCTGCATACTAAAAAGTTTCTGCCCTTCTTTATCTAACCGTTATCCTGCCTCTACCCAGAGAAAGCATCTAGTACAGTACCTGAAAGCCTATGGTGTGCACTAGCATTTTTTCCGTTGGCCAAACTCAAATTTTAATTTCACGCGGGGAATTCCCCAACTTTGGGCTATACATTATTCCACGCCTAACAATAACGCCTTATTAGCTGCACTCTGCATATACATGCATACATCCACACACACTTTCATATAACCTTTCTTCCTCTCGCCAACCAACTTGAACCACGTCGCCGTAATCATCAAAGCTGTACTTTATTATTGCTAAAAACTGTCGTAGTCGTTGCTAAAGGCGAAAGTTGCTCTTTGCCTTGTCCATACACTTTGACCATTTAAACCACCCGAATAAAATATCCCTTTGTATGCATGCCATTACACGTGCATACATATGGTGTCTAAGTTTTGTACGTGCTGCCAGATTTACTCGAGCTCCAATCAAACCACACCGCCTCTTCACCTTCCTTCTTGTTCATTATTCCCCTTCCCCAGTTTAGTTTCCTTTGACCTCTTTGTTTCTTTCCTAGTCAATACCTCCCGTCATAAAAAGAACTGCCTGTTGGCTTATAACATAGCAAATCAAGCTAACATTATTATCCGACTTTCTTTCTCTCTCTCTCATTCTCTTTTTGACGACCAGGGATTTTCTTCATTTTCTTCTCTTCCTTCCTACACTACTGTGTGGTGTAATTGGGTCAAAAAGCAGTGGCAACAGCGGCGGTAGAGTATAGAAGCATATTTTGGTAGGGAAACAAAAAAGGAAACGACTAGACAGAAACAACCGACCAAACCAACAACGCGCAGCACACACGACGAAGACGATAGCAACAAGGAAACTTGAGTTTATAAAACATATGCCATACGCTGCTGCTACTACTACTACTCTTCTTCTTTCGCCAAAAATATACACATAAACCGTATAAAAAGGGAGAGCGTTTTCTACTTCCACAAAAGTTTTTTATTACAACCAACAACGGACGGCCAGGCAAAATGAGACAAAAATCAATAAGCACACACAATGTTGTGCTGCCTCATTGTCGACTTCATAAAAACATGGCCTGAAAGAATAAACACACACACATCCACAAAAGAAAAAAAAGAGCAGATCGGTTTGTTTTTCCGAGTCCAAAAAATTTAGTCAGTGAGTTGGTGCTCAAAGAGTCTATCATCGTCATCATCATTTTTTATTTTCTCAACTCCCGGAGTAAGTTAGTACCTATCTACAAGGAGGGAAAAAATAATCTGCCTACTCCAAAAATGCCCGGTACACACCCTTTCTCTCATTCTCTTTCTTGAGGAACAACCCGTTTACGGTTTCTATCACTAATACTGCCATTCTCTCCTCAAGCTTGTCTCACACCCGTGAAAGAATGCTAACAAAAAAAATGAGTCGAGAAACAACGAAGGAAAGATAAGAGAGAAGGAGAAATATTTTATTAGTACAACTTTGAGACATGTGCTCTTTTCCCTTTTCCTCTTCTCCTCCTCCGGTTGCACGACTTTAATCAGTTCTGCCAGAAAGAGCCGAGTTTTAGTCTTGTTCTGCGGTAACTTTTCTTGAGCATGTCACTCCAGAGAGCAATAGGAAGTAATCAACAAGAAATTACTGCTGCCGCTGCTGCTACTATTACTACTACTGCCACACGGCACAACAACAATGCACCAAGCTTGTCGACGAGAGTCACAACTTGTGTGTATGTGTGTGTGTTTGCGCTCGCAAGGTTAACATACCAAACAATGTTTCATCGACGCAGTATCCATTTTCTTTTCCATTATTCGTCATAAAAGTTACAAGACAAGCCTATAAAAGGAAAAGGAGCGTGAAAATAATAATAAAATCAAGACGAACGCGATCATAGGGGAAAACAATGTGGCAGTGCTTCCTCCTCTCTCCGCCATATTTTCTTAAGGGCATCATTACAATATCGTTTTTCACAAAGAACGTTTACATTGTCATTTTTGAATAAAGATTCCTTTTTGTCTTGAAATAGTAGTTTTACAAGAGAGGCACACACACACGTATTATTAATTCTCGTTGTCATTTCTCAAAGAAATTCCCCCACAAAAGCCTGGTTCTGCCTGTCTTGTTGTGTACAATATACATGAAAAAGATGAAAACACAACAAAAAACAAAGACATTAGTTTCCCCGCATGCCAAAGCTCGTATTTCCTTCATAGACAGTGATGATGACACTCTCTGGTAAAGGCAGCAAAAAATAACCTTCAAGCAAATGACACGGACTGAAGAAGACAATGACAATACAGCAGTATCTATTATGGCGTATGTGTGTGCAGAGTATTTCTCAGTGCGCACAGCTGGCTGCAGAAGGCAAGTGCACCCAAGAAACGACAGGAGGGAGCAAGTTGAAAAATAAATTGCATTTTTTATTCGACATGTGAGTATGTGCTTGTGTGTGCGAGTGAGTACAACTCTGTAAAATAGAGACATTACCTATACTAGAGGCAGTCTTGCTTTGCTTTGGGCTTAATAGGTAGGCCAGACATTATTATTTCCCCTTTTTCTTCCTCATTTTCTCTAACCAAAAAGGATGAAGAAAAAGAGAAAATCTCTTGTATGTACACTTCACGAAAAACCAAACATAAATAAAGTGTGGGTTTGTCTTGTACGAATGAACATGTAACGGAATGTCTCTTTTCTCTACGTTTTTACCGTTTTTCACATTATTCTTCTTCCTCATCCTCCGCCACAGCCCCCCCTCTCTCTCTCAATGACGTTCGAAAGACGCAAGAATTTTTTTGTGCTGCTGGTGCACCACTACTACTACGTAGGCGACCACGATTGTTGATTTACCCCCATTAAATCTTCTACAGAATTTCCGCAGCAAAATTTCAGGGCTGAATATATCTCCAACCTCCCCTCCTTCCCGAAAACGTGTAGCAATTTTGTCCCCCCTTTTGGTGCTGCAATTTATACTGCACTCACCGCATTCCTTTCCAACAACCCGTGAAACCATTTTTTTCTCCTTTCCTCTCTCTTTAGTCTGCAGCAGCAGTATTAATAGTTGTAACTACCAAAGGATGTAATTTTTGCTAGGTATATATTCCAGCAAACAAAGTTTAGAAGACGGAAGAAGAAAGCCATTTTGGAGTGCAAACCCAAAGCCCATTATTATCCGGGCACCTTGCTAAAAGCTTCTTTCAATTTGCTACACAATACACTTATACAATTCGGGACGCTGTTGTAATATTGAACATGGCTCCGGGTACTTTTTTCTTTGTGTGGTGCACAGGTCGGTCTCCATATTAACTTTCCTGCTAACTGTATCAACGTGCACCGACCTAGTCATCCCCAGCATATAGTGTTGAACCTTGTTCATTATTACTCGAAATGGTGGAAGTGTGACAAGCAAACTTGTAGTATCTTTCAACGAAAGCTAGTTAAACTTTAATAGGAGCAAACAATTTCTTTTTTGGCTGGGTGTTCTACAACACTTTCAACATCCCTGCTAATTTTTTGTAGTATCCGGCATACAGCACGCACCTAAGTAAAATCTCGTGTAACGAGAAATCGATACGAGGAATTTAACAGATCATTTCTGTTTTTTACGTTTTTTAACTTCCGTAAAAAACTGGTTCATACTCTATATAGCTTTGGTAAGAGAGAGAGAAGCATTTTTACGGAAAGTATTTACGTACAGTAGCGACACCACCCCATAAAATGACTTCTTTAAGAAAAATAATACGTCGTCTGGAACTCATCATCGCAGGTTCTGCTTCATTATCTCAAAATATGTACGTCAACCAGGCCGGAGATGACATCATCATGCCTCAGAGATTTCCTCGCTCCCGCTTATACAGATAGCATACAGCTACTAATAATAATACTTCAAATCACAGAGCTTGGTAAACAAATCGTCTTATAATAAGACAAGAGATTTGGTAAAGCTGAATAAAAAATAATTGAAACAACCTTTCCTTTGCTACCACTACTAGACTACTAATACCACAGCAAAATGTCATTTTAGATAAAGTACAGACTATACAGACTATAAACACCAACCCATTTCCTTCCAGAGAGAGAGACGGAGAGACATGGTACCAATAACAAGAGAGCAAATCACATGAATATTTATTAAACTAAACACCCAGACTCCTGCATCCCCATTTCTGTATTCTCTTATGAGCGGTTCAAAATAAAACAGCAACTCTTCTGCTGCTTGTTATGGAAAAAACAAAGTCTTACAGATCATCTCTTTTCTTCATTTCCGTTTTAATACCCGTGAAGTATCCCATAAAACGAGCCCAACCACACATTGCCCAATAGACATTCCATTTCCTTATTATTAGCGTTGGGTCTCACTACGTTTGTCAGTATCTATAATGTTCTCTCTTTCTATCTCTTCTCTCTCCTCTCTCTCTCTCATTTTCGGCGTTAGCTGGTACAATTTATTCCTCCTTTTAAAAGTTGCTGCAGAGGAAGGAATAATTTTTTTTACAGTGTGTACATACATTCAATATTTGCCTCCACACATTTCTTTTTGAAGCTTAAAATTCTGATAAGACGAACTTGTGAATGGTGCAACAACGACAGCACTGAAGAAAATTCTTACTTTTCCGCCCCTCTTGTCCGCTGCGACTCTTTTATCCTTCCTGTGGCTCCACAGCAATTGTATGTATCTGCCTTGTCAGTTCAACATCATTCTACTCCTTTCACACAAAGTGTGACTTATTTACATAATATTCCTATTATACTGGCAACCACCACAAACTTTAAATCTTCTTCTCGAAATGTATTCAAGGAGAAATAAGAAATACCGGGATAGTTGGTAGAAAAACACCCTATATATCACACTATGTGAGCACAATAAGCAAAACTTAGGAAAGTGGAATCGCAAAGGTCAAAATGTCGTTTTCTGAATCCTTTTTATTATTATTATAGAATAGGTAGGCAGCCTGTTTGGTTGGCGTACAACTCCAAAGCTGCACTTTACTCGAATAGTCAATAAAAAGTCATTTTCAAAACGCTCCATGTTCGATCGTTGCTTTGCCGTTCTTTTTATACCCAACACAACGTGTGGCATTAGGATCGCCAAGACAGGATTCATTTTTTCTCGTAATCCGTTGTTGTATCCATTGAAACAGAGAATCATAAAATGTTGCCATCAACGATGGATCATAGATCACTTTTAGACTACTGTGTATATAGCCTTCAAAGTATATCTCAATTCTCGTCATATTCTCCAATTCAAGATCATTTCCAGACCAAAGTGAGCGGTTCCTCTGTTTCCAAAGTGAGTCTCCTCAACACTGCTATTCATTCACTTTCCACAGAGCCAGTGGAACGCCGCGAAACAACTCAAAATTGAAGTAAAGTTGCCCACTTATGTAGAAACTAGGAAGGAACACACAATCTCTTGCTAAATAAAAACTTTCAAGTCGAAAAGAGAAGTATAAAAGACGGCGGCGACAGAGAGGGATGCGGATATGAGTGTATATGTGCGCGCTTGAAACGACTGTTTCTCTGGTGAGGAATAAACGTACAAAAAGGATTCCACTCTGACGGAAGAGAAAATACCCAACATCTCAATTTCTTTCATTCTCTCTCTCTCTCTCCACTTCTTATTCTCTCAACAAGCAAACAACCCCGTAAACATAACAAACTCTCTCTACACCGCAAAGAAACATTTTTTTCGGGAAATGACTTGCTTCTCTGTGTGTGTGTGTGTTTCCCTAAGGAGGCTTCTCTTTTTTATGTGTGTTCTCCCATCATCATCATTCTTGAAACAGCAAAGAAATGAAAAAACAAGAGAGGAAAAGAAAAGAAATAAAGACTTCTTTTCAAACATATATTTTCCCCATTTACACGGTTTACAACACTGTCGAGTACAAAATACAAGGAGCGAGGCAGGCTCTCTTTTTGCAAGAGATAGATACCTAGATAGATAGATTGTGAGAGGGAATTTTGATGATTGAAATATTACATGGTAGCCCATGTATATATACACAAGAAAATAGAAAAAAAAACTTTTTTTCCGGGGAGGAGAAATTTTATGGTTTTGTTGAAGCTCTCTCCGTCGTATCATCCTTCTGTTTAAAACCAGTAAACAATTTTCGTTCCACGGACGAACAAGCATACTTTTAAAAAAATTGCTGTGCTGCGTTAAAAGGGAAAAAGAAAGATGGTGACTATCTTTAGAATTTAAATGAAGCACGCAGAAATTCCAACGAGTAATAATACATAAAATGAAGCCGGGGAATTACACCGAGGTAGCCGGAGAATAATGCACAAATGGAATTACATTGCCGTCTTTTTTTTTCTCCCAATTTAGCAGCAAGTTAATAATACTGGTCGCGTAGTACAACTGCTCCCTCAGGATGTTTTGTTATGCCCTAATTAGGAAACATTCCTAGTCTTACAACAGCCTACAGCATGACAGTCACAGAAAATAATAATCATTGCCGACTTTCATTATATCCCTGTTTAGGACAATTACTCCAGTAATTGTAGCATTAGATTAACTTGGTTTTTTCTGCCGCTACTAAAAAATCAAATTGTTTATCTACATGCAGCAGCAGCAGCAGCAGGTATGTCACAGCATACCCGCCCAGTGACTGACTGGGTACGGCCCCGGTCACCATTAAAATATGGCTGCATTAATATCCCCTTCTATTGACAACAATGCACTACCTTTATCCAACCCTGCAGCGTAGTCAACAACGTCGCAGAAACATTTTCTCTCAACCTACATTCTCCACATAATATTTTTACAAACTAGTTGTTCGTGACTTACACATTTACCCTTTCTCCCAATAACACTACCCGTCTCCATTCAACCAAGTCCATATCTCTGACACTCGATATCTCTTTTAGGTGAACAAAGCAATCCGAAAACAAAGCCTGTCTCGCACGGCTGGTTGGATTTCGTTAAAGGCAAATTAAACTTTACTCCGCACATGCATGCATTATGCAAAAATTTCATATCGCCGTGCTTGCCTATACTCCTCCACCTAAAGAATTTTCGTGTCTGTAGGCCGTTCCAACAAAAATGTAATTACAAATTATTATCATTATTATTACAATCCATGCCGTCTACGCTCATTTGCATTATTATGAACCATTTAAACAGATCAAATACACAACCCGCGCACCAACACCATCATTTTTCGATGATGATTCATTTCACGTGTATGTGTGTGTGTGTCTGTTTAGTGTTTGTAGTTTGTAGGTCTGCTCTAGACAAGCCTTTTGTGTGTTAAAAAAATGGCAATTTGGAATTCCACGCGCGCAGCAATAATAATAGGTAAATGTAATACAATAGAACAGAGAGAACAGCAATCTGTAATCAGAGACGCGAGCAGCACCGACCATGATGATAATGAAACTGGAAATGATGGTATTAAAGTAATTTCAAAATGATAGAAAAAATGTTCATTTTTTAAAACACACAATCGACACTCTACAGAAGGAAAACAGGCCAGGTCGTGCAGAGGTATATACTACGTACGTGGTGATGTTGGCTCGCCCCTGCTTATTTTTTATATTTATTTCTTTATAATCACTTTCAAATGGCGAGACTTTTTTGACAATTGCTCGTGTGTGTGTGTGTGGTGGGGTCAAATTACTCTTTGCTCGTGTGGTATGTCTGCCAAATTGTGACAGTAAAGTGTCTAGATAGAATGCATAACCTCTTCCGTAAAACTATAGTCATCTCTCTAGGGCTTTACTAGTAGGGGCATGATGACAAAAGTGATTACGATTTACTATAACGACGAGGAACAACTACTGCAAGCCTGAGCTTGCATTATTATTGTCTGTGTGAGTGTGAGAATTATTCTCCCCATCCGTCAAAAATGAATGAAGCATTCCTGTGACTATTACGTCCTCGACGACATCATCATCACCATTGTCGTGATTCGTGATTATCCTCCTCCTCCATTTCTCCTGCCATTTTCATGTTTAAATTATGTGTGTGTATATATATACATACATGTAAGTGTGAGTGTCGTTCAAATGCCCACAAAGCGGGGGGAAATAAATTGCTTCTTGGCTCAAATTTCGCTGTGGACTGACTCCACGACAAACTATGTAATGGTAATAATAATGCGCGCACATGCAGAGAGAGCTATTAGCAAGGAGAATCGAATTTCCACACACAAAACTTTCTTGTCCCTCTAGAGATTACTTGAAGAGAATACTACTACACGAGAGAGACAACTTGAGGAAAAAGCACCCGTGTAGAAAATCGGTAGATGACTATGTTTCTGGCTGTGTATTACACAACGACGACGAGACGAGGTAATGCAGTAAATCATTTGTATTTCACCAAAAGAGACATGCTATAGCAGCCGGATAACGTATAATTATATGGAAGCCAGGCTTCTATCTAACCAGCCAGCAATAAAAAATGGTAATAATAATGTACCTTGCACAGGAATTTGATCTTCTGAATATTTTACTATCACTAAAAAAACTGCCGAGAAAAAAAATAAGAAGAGATTCTATTTTTTGACTTGATCATCTTTACTCGACATGGCGGAGAGTGAAAACGCAAATATTATTTTGACGATGGCAGCAATGATTCTTGTACCTATTAGCTTCCCACATTTGTAACGTACTTATTTCTCTCATCTCTTCTGTCGTTTATCATGCAATTAAGGAACAAAATGGCTGAAGAAGCTGCCAAATCACGCCAAAACGTACCCGCAACGAACGATAGAGAAACCAATAACAGCGGTTGAAAAATCTCCATCTCTCAAACTAATATTTTCATCGTCGTTATCTCAATTGTGTGCGGCGTGTTAAAAAGAAACGACTCGAGACTCGCTCGGTCATTAAACGCCCAATCACTTTTACATCAGCCTAGTAATCGCCAATCAAGTAATAAAACTGCCTTAAAACATTCACGCTTCTATTCCACAGCGTGCCAAAACCCAGCCACTTTTGTTCTTACACGCGGTGAGTGTCGTGTCTCCTACTACTACTTAGTTATCCGAAGGAAACATGGAATGAAAACAAGAAAGACTTGAAGAATAACAGCTTTCGTATTTATTTACTTTTATTTTTGCATTTGAAATAGAATGCACAGCGGCATAAAAAGACATTGTGACCTCACAGCCACATAGGTTAATCTTATTCAAGTTATTTTAGGCAAGTCAGCAAAACTCGTAAGTCATCGATTTACAAACAAACAGCTTCTCTTGAGAAGATTGAACGATAGATAGAACGATGAATGGCAAACTCTTATTAAATCATTGTGCTCCCATCAAAGATCCTTTCTTCAGTTCACCAAATACAATCACCAATTTATTAAAAATAAGCCACATAAGTTATCTCGATGATGCACATATCGTGTAGATAGTATTGCAACTCGTTTACCGTATATGTGGGTGCAGTTGTTTTGAAGGTTGACTGACGAACAAAGCTAAAAATAAGATATGTCTACCTATGCAATGTGTCGAAGTCAAATGACACAGTGGGATTCTACAATATTTCTTCCATTTTTATCCTCATCCTTCAATTCCCTAAACGCCCGTCGTCGTGTTTGTGTCGTGTCTGCCGCACAGTCTCAAGATTGTGAGCAGCACTCAAAACGGCTATCGCCATCATATTCCTCAGCGAACGCTGCTATATTGAAATGACATCATTTAAGTCATGGCCATGGGCCATTATAATATACCTAATGGCTTTATTGTGAGCAAGTGATGATATATAGAGAAACAGACGGGAGCATAGGATCTATGCTTTCAGCTCTCAACAAGATAGACATGTTGTTACAAATGGCAATCCGACTCCTAGTGTTATACATATAGCATGTTAGTAAAGTACCGGCCGCAGACCTACTGCAAAATGGAAGTTTTCATTGTTATTGTGATTTTTGTTATAATGGGCCAATAATACGTAAAAAGGTTCTTGAAACATTTATATTTATGACTGTAAGTACATCTACCGAACGATGTGAGGGAGAGAGATCCAGGCAATTTCGATTGGTGCAGCAGCACAGAGAGAGAGAGAGAGAGAAAAAAAATAAGTGGGGAAAAGTTAGTGGCTAATCAAGTTAAGTAACTGTCATTTAAATGACAAATTGGGGTCATAATCATAACAGAAATGGCACTCGTGTTGTTGGCTCCAACAGTTATCCATACAACACACGACGGCTATATATGTCGTGGAAAGAAAAAAGAAGCTCTTCATTTATCAATTGTGTTCAATGTAACGTGTAACTACCTAAGTGTACTTATACAAACTTCAAAAGGAAAAACAAGACCCCATAGGGTTCCCCTTCAGCCAAATGTACACCCAGCAACAAAGTCTGTTTAATTTCGGTGTCCCATCCTCCTAAAAAATACATTTTGCTTTATGAAAAGGCTACCAAATGCCGGAAATAATAACGTTCCTCTGCTCCTCTCTCCTGCAATATGGCAATAACGAAAATTATTTTCAAGTGAACAGGCTTGTAAATAAGATTACAAGGGGATTATAAAAGGCTTTCATTTTAATGAACAAGAACAGCGCAGAGCGGCAATAGCAATAATAGTAATAATAACCTCATGTGACATTAATACATTTCCATTCCAGAGCGGTCGATGTGATAACTGTGATTACATATTTATTTCTTAATCCACCTCCCTCCCGAACAAACTCCTTTTAAGCCTTTCCTTTTCCGCGTATTTAATTTTCTCTCTCACATGCCTTTACACTGCCGCACATTGTTTTGTAGCGCTACAGAGTTGCAACCCGCAAGTTTTACAAAAGTTTCGTTCAACAAGACTGAGGAAAACCTCGCCCTACACCCCGTATACACATGAACTTTTCTCTCTCTCTCTGTCTGAGCAGACGAAAAAAGTTCTCTGCACTTTTCTCGAATTCGACAACCTATTTCCAAGCTGTGTGATGTAATGTAATGCATACTTAATGAAATGTTCCAACTTATATATACGTATGAACATCACTATCACTATTTGCTACCGAAAAACTATACATTTATCGTAACCGGGCTGTCTCTCAGAACGGAACACCCAAGCTGTGAATGCATGGGTATATACCTATAAGGTGTGGTCAGCACCAGTTACCGGTATCCGCTTGCAAAAAAAATTCCCTGGCAAAACAAAAATGCGTATTCCGTGCAAAAACCTCAAATGTAAATATTTGCTGACCCTTTTGTTTTGCTTTCTAATAGCGTGCATCCCATTATATGTGTAGTACAATTACCTTTTAAAAAGCATGTCTGCACTGCCTACTACTACTTCTATTGGCATGTATACTCAAACAAGGTATATCCAATATCCTGGCATTTGTGTCTAGTCGGAGAACGGATTTCCCAGGTCAACTGCACCATAAGTTTATACACATATATTTATCTAGGTGCGCAACAAAACGAGCCAGATAATCGATCGTTTTTGGAACAGCTTTGGTGAGCAAAGGGGAAACACCAAAAATACGTTTAATTCTACCACAAAACAACAATCGTGTTCGTACAATAACCCGTGTTACACGCATACCTCAATTAGGCAACCCCTGTTGCCGTTTTGATTTCCAGAAAAAAAAAAGGATCGTCGTGCGTAATCATATGCATGCATGTGTCTGTCTAAAAAACTTCTGTTTGCCAGTGAGTGAGAGTCGTGATTATGTTTTGTGAGTGTGCATACTCGATCACGAAATGAATGCTCGTTTTTTTTAAATGTTGGATTCTCAATCTACAGTGGTATTGGTTCAAAACGTCGAAAATTACTTCCGTGTAGAAGGAGAGTAGACCATGCACGCAAGCAAAGCACACACACACATACACACTTCCACCATTTGCATTAATGCGTGTTTTTTTTTACAAAAGAACCGCAGCGTTTGTGTAGTGGTTCCCTAACAAAACCCCACTTATCTCACGGTTACAGTGGTAGTGCTGGTGCAATATCAAAAAAGTGCTCTACACCATCGTCCGGCCGCATAATATTTATAAATTCATAAAATGGTTCCTCAGACAGAATTCTAAGAAACCACACAAACCCAACCAGCCTGGTTTTCCCCGGACTGCACCCATTTCATTTTGCAGTGCAGAATTAGAAATGGAAGCACCAGTACGACCGGGGAATATAGATAGAGTTCTTGTCCGAAATTCTCCAAGACAGCATCTTCCTCAAGGTTGAGTAGTTTCCAGAAAGGAAGGATCGTAACAACGTTATGAAAATGTTATTATGCGACTATAATTTCATGGAACACGGTCACTCGTTTTTCGTTGTCTTACTTGTCCTCCACCTACAAAAGCAGAGTGGTGGTACCGAACTGGTGCTGGGTGCATTACAGAAAATTTCAGACAGTGAAACCACTTATATATTTCTAGAGAGAGAGAGAGAGATATGGTCGTGGCTGGCGACTTGAATGTTCCTCCTGTTCCCCCTCTTTGCTTTATTCACCACACACGCCATTTTACACGTACAATTCAATTCAAATGGCTTAACCACTTAACTGGAACATCTCGGTCATAACTCGGACGCATAAAAGCAATAATACCTCGACGCAAGTCATCGACCTCACTCTCTCGCTCTGACAATAATAATATAAGAACTTCTCTATCCCCAGCGAATATGTGTGCATACACTCTGCCTAAATCCAGCCAAGAGAAATACACGTTCTTGAATGGAAACAACATTTACCCGACCAATACTATCAGATAAAGAAGCAGCGCCTACAATAGTCTATAGTAGCCACGTCGCCCTTTTCCATTCTTCTTGTCTGCCTGTCTCCACTCCACTCGTTATTTTCACTTTACTATCTTCTATAAATAAATAGGCACGCTCACCCACACATTCACATGTACGAGGAGCATCATTTTGTAGAAAGGCAAATTATAGTGTGCCGAGCAGTAATGTGGACGGGGTAGACGGTACGCCCATCATGGACACAAAAATGAAAGTCTGGCTATTCCATTATTAGGCATTATATCGGACGAGGTTGTTTTTTAGCCAGCTGTAAATAGGCCCGTACGTAACAACACTGGCATGACGTGTGTGTATGTGATGTCCTGGCATATTAATCGGCAACTTTTTTGTCTGTCTCTATACGGCTGCTTTTCCAACAAGTAACATGTGGACAGTGTTAGAAGGGAAGTAAAAACGGAGGGCATTTTTATGGCAATGAAATTCCTAATTCAATAGTTTCATGATAAAGATGGTGATAAATGCTGATTGGGAGGAGGATGTCGTTCAGTCGGGTGCTGTGAAAGCACGCGGCAGGGTTTTGTATCATCCGTACAACATTGGTAGCCTAGAAAGAGGGAATATAGGAACCAAAAGCACGTTTTTACTTACTTCAATTGGGCAGTCAAAATGCGTGCCATCCAGTAGGTGGACTCTGGCAATGGCCATTTTTCCTTTACTCCGCTTGGCATTTTTCCCCGTGCCATTAGTGTTGGGGGAATCGGGCATCGTTCCATTTTCCGGAGCACCCATTCCTCCTCGTGGCGATGACGGAACGATGTTTTCTTTTCCTTTCGCTTCCGGCATACTATTATCACTTTGCTGCTCCCCGTGGGATCTCTTTCTCTCGGGGGAGGTCCGCGTCTAAAATTGTCTTTCTACACGGATCTCTCTTTTTTGTATCAATCTCTTGCACGTCTCAAGGGTTAGAGAGATTCCCTTATGTACGTACACATGTACGTGAGTACCACACACAAAGGCAACAAGGTTCTCTTTTTCTCTTCCCGTCCAAAAAGCATCCAGGGGTAGAACGTGCACATTTACTTTCTTTTCGCGTCCTTTTTCCTGGCACACTTTGATTCTACGAGGGAGTATGGGGTTTTTCTCTTTCCCAAATCCATATATCTTTCTCTTTCACTCGCGCGGTCGACTTTGTTGGAACAGCCTCGGCCCTGATTTCCTTACGCCCTCACACAGTAGCACTGCCGAAAGATTTACATTCACTCACAAACACACACTTTCGCGAAACCTACATTGTATCTTCCTCCAACTTCTTTATTAGTACACGCCACTACTCCACGAGAATTGTCTTTTTTTCTAATGACTGCACTGTCAAGTTGGCTTTATCCCAGAATCTACCCGTTGGAGAGAGAGAGAGCGAGAGGAACAAGTAGCAGAAAATGGGTTTCACTCTCTCAAATATAACGACACTCGGGAAAATATGAGCATAATTGTGAGCAATTCTTTATATCTAGAGAGGGTAAAAGTGAAAGAACGCAAAAATCAGTTAAGTAGTTGGCTCGCTTTAATTTTTTTCATGGAACCAAAACCAAGTGTATATGTATGTGTATATATCTGCGACTGTACCAGTAGTTGTAGTTATCGCAAGCGATCCTAAACATTTATAAACCCAGTCTTCCCTTCTTATTCCTGTTTATTTTTTCTTAAAGGCCATGTATAATCCCGGACAAAGGAGACAGATGAGTTGCTGAGACAGCCGCTGTTTTCGATCGATTATTTATCCTCTGCTGCTTCCCACTTCCTAAAAAGTCACAGAAAAAAAACAGAAACAAAATTATTTTTATTCAGTAGAAAAACTTCGTGTACACTACAAAGAGAAAATGGAAAACGGTTTCCTTTGCCAAACAAACTATTTTTCTTTTTGTTTACTTATGTGTCCCTCTCTTCCTCTTTTTCTAAAATATTTTTTTTGTGGGGAGATTCTCTATTGTGTTTGCTTCCCTGTGCCAGTCCACCAATGCCAAGGAACAATTCAACAAAAAAAAAGTTTGAAAAGTTGATTTTCTTTTTTTTGCTATTGCTTTTCTACAAGTTATGGATGACATAATACACATAATGTTACGCATTAGCATACATGCCCACACAACACAACACATTCGTTCCCTCCATAATATAGAATATCACGTTCTCTCTCTAACTCTCCCTAAACTTATTACTTCATCGCGTTTTTATTGTCATTTTTTTGTCCGTCGTGGCTGCATGATGATGCAACGTTGCAAATCTTCCACGGTTTAATGCTGTGCTTATGCGACTCCTGATATACGTAGTAATAATAATAATATGTACTCTTTTTCATGTGGCATTTCCTCCTGCCAAAAAAAACTTGTAGTAGGGACTATACGCTGACACAGAGTAACGTGACATGACACATTACCTCATCCCGTCATCAGCAGCAGCACAGCAGCATCACCGTCATCCTGAGATTTTCTTGAGCTTCTTATTATTCCTCTCTGTGAGCTATACCTAATTTACTTTTATGAGAATATTACTCTCTGTTCTCTATCCTCTTTCTCTCTCACATGAAGCTTTTAACCCAGATAATCAACCGTACACACCGTACAAATATAAACACAACAGCAGTAAATCGTCTATACAGAGCAGCTTATTATTATGAATGGGATATTTTAGCGGAGAGAGAAAAAATATGGTTTACTTTCATTATTATTTTTTCTCCCTGCAAAAAGGTTTCTTGGTAAAGACCTCATTTTTTCGTATTCCCCTCCCCCCTTCTCTCTCTCGTTCGTTGCTGTTCCCATTATTCCCAACAAGACAACCATAAGAAGTGCAAAAGAGGCTCGTAAATGGACCATAACTTTACAAAAGAGAATTGGTTCGTGTGGTGTGAGCGACTCAGAGAAGAAGAAAAAATCCTCTTAAGTTTAAAGACAGCCGTGGAGCAGAAGGTTCTTTTCAGAGATTCACCTTTTGGCAAAAAAATAGAAATGGCAGCAAGACAGAGAACTGAGAACGCAGCAGCATACATCGTTCAACTTTACACACATAAGAGCATATAACGGCAATATTTGAAGGTGATCAGAGAAACTATGGCCATACTATTTTAGGCTCCTGTTCATACAGTTTTTTTATATTAGCACTACCAAAAAAGGTTTCACAGAAGAAGTGTATAACGGCAGACCATGTGGAAGGGATCCACACTGCTGCCAAGTGCCAAAACCATCATCAATTCACGGTAACTTGCCTCCTCTCTCCTCTCTCTCTCACACACAGCTTCAATAACGATCATCATCACCATCGTTGTAATGACGCCTAAACAGGGATATATCATCATTTTCATATTTTCTCGCTTATTTCCCCGATCCGGTACTAAATTGTGAACTTGGGTGCTGTGTATTACACAAATAACTCCATGTTCTCAATTTACTAACTAAACACCCTGTCAGGATGCCGTGGAGTGTGATCAAATCGCCAAAGAAAAAACGTGGAAGCCACTCTGCCACCCGGGATAACCGTTTTTTTTTAAACAAGACGGGAACTAAGTACTTAACATCGATGTCAAGGTCCCTATACATCTTACTCTCCATCTTACAAAAATAAATCGATTGCATGTTAGATGGTGATAGTACAACGAAATATTATCCATGTCATTCTCCACCATCGTAATCGCTTTTCCCGTGTCGCAACCTAAACTTGCCTCATCGCCATTCTACCCTACCATATCGTTTCCACTGCTTTGCGCATTCATACAAGAAATCTGTAAAAAAAATTCTGGCGCTTTTACGTCGTTGGTTGTGCAACCAGGAAAAATGATAAGCTCTGAAAACAGAAGCGAAGATTTATTCCATTTTTACCGCTGTAGTGCCGCTACAAATGCACTTTGCACTGGCGACCTCCTCCTTGCACTGTCTTCTGTTTTCTGTCTTATCGTCTTTGTATATTTATGTATAAACGCTTGTCAGACCACCGTATGCAGTTCGTCATTGGTGCTCTCTCGTTCAGAGTTTTTCTTTTCACGCACCAAACCGACTAGCATCTTTTTTGATCCTTCATTATCGTTATCAGCGTCAAGGAAAAAGAGTAAATCCGTTTTTGCGCCATCATCCTTAAAACCACACATCACACACATCACTCCGTCTGCCTTGAACATGAGTACACTGAAAGAACTATTTCTTCAGATGCTCTTGTTCAACCTTGTTGCATTATGAATGACTATAAACATCAATTTTTAGAGAGAGAGAGAGAGAGAGAGAGAGAGAAAGAGAGAACATATCCTTTTTACAACGTGTGTGACGACCATGTTGTTTGGAAAATCACTTTTTGTGAAGCCATGCCTGTCACCAGAAAAATAGAGAAGCTCAAAAAAACGCACAGTAACAAAATCTTACGACAGGTCGGATCATCATCATCATCGCCGTCGTGGTAATATTATCCCTCGCCTGTAGTAGTAGTAGTAGGATCGCGTCGAGCTTCAACTACTATCATTAGTGGAGAAGTTATTTTTTCTGCTGCAACGGCAAAGTTGGAAGAGGATTCTCGCCTCTCATGCAGATGTCCATGTATATTAAAAGCGATCACACACAGAAACGGCGTATAGGATAATGCCGGGATTTTCATGTGATGTGATGCAGATACACACAAGAATTCTCCACTACATTTCTCCCTCGAAAAGTTTCACCTTCATAGCCGCATGCGTACGTGTACTTTGAACTCCGGTGCATTTTGTGGCTCTCTCTTTCATTGCAGTGCACATGCTACCACAAACTCTGTGTACATTATTATTATTGTACAAAAGGGTTTTATTCTGCCGCTTGGGTATTACTACCAACGACGATACTAACCAGTGAATTCAATGTCAAGATCCACGACGACGATCACCATAAAAATTATGGAATTTCCTTCTGAGACATTCTGCTCTACAGTATGTTTTGTAGAAGGTGGTGATTTGACAGAAGGGGTATGGCATACGTAAGAAGATGAGCTTGGGAGTGTCAGTAAGAACGCCAACAGTGACAAGAACTTGTGGTCTGGTGACTGTGTGTGTGTAGTAAAGATAAAGATGAAATTAGAATTTTGTCGTGCTGCCGTACAACAGTTCTTCTTGAGAAACATCAAGAGGAAGGAAGAAATTCTCAGTGCTCACATACTTGTTTAGTATTCTGCGGGATGTCGGGATTATGAGAATGCTGCAGTTTTTACGACAATGAAGAAATAAATGGAAATAGGGGTGAGAAAGGAGTTTTCCCTACATTCCTTATATACACTGAGCATATACTCTCTCGCTATGTGTAGAAAACACATTTTTCCCTGAAGACGTTTTAACATCTGTATCTTTCAGAAGAGAAACTCTCTCGAGATAAACAACACTTTAGAACGTCAAGATCGTCCGAGTCCCATGGGATCGGCAGGAGAAAAGTGCTCTCACTCTCAAGAAACGGAGAGAAAAAAGTAATACATGAGCAGGCAACGAAGGGAACAAAATAATGTAGATAAGAGCATGTAATAACACACACAACACAACACAACCCTTTGGTGGAAAGAGGAGAAAAACTTGGCAATTTAGGGAAAATGATGAAAATGCTTTGCAGGCAGTTAAGAAGCAGTCGAGTAGGGAATTGAAAATTAAGTACCGAGACAGAGCATGTGGGAAGAGAAAAATTCGCCCAAGGAGGAAAAGATGCAATAATGCAAACGTAAAACATATGAAGGGAGAGAAAGAGAGAGAGAGAGAGGATAAAAATGATTACCTCTCCAAAATACATTTGACTAGGTAGGTGGGCTATGAATACAAGATGAAAAAACGGCATAATTGTTTGCTTTACAAAATGAAAAACAGAAAAAAACGCCTTTGTCTCAACTCAACCTTCGTCAGCTCTTCACTTGGTCTCCCCAAATCCGTACTTCTGTAAGGGTCAATGCACTTCATTATATTCGTCGTTGCGTACCTAAGTTCCTGTGGTTTTATCACGTCGCGTCACGATCTCCTAACAATTATGCCCCGAACTAAATGTAAATGCTCGTCTTAATAAACAAGACACCTTGTCTCACACAACAACCTACCATTTCTCATTATCACTTTTATTACGATCGTGTCAGCCTTCAAGCATTTCTAACACCACCGCTTCTATTGTATTATTATGGCAGTGGTGGTGGTGGTAGTATTGTGGTAGTCCCTCTGTCTCCGCCGTCGTCCGACCCCTTATTGAAAGATCCCTTTCATTATTTATGTACAAACGGTTTTCAAGGAGTCGCAGAAAGCAAGTGGTGACAAGAACGTGCCCCAAAAGAAAGCATATTTTTTTCTTGGAAAATAGTAGAAATGCTACTACCGTCATACACCCCAGCCAAATAAACAACCAACTTGGATACAACCTAATAAATTATTTATCACACTTTGCCATACACAGACACTTTTTACCCTCCTGCTAAACAGAAAAAAGCTTTCACAATGCTGCCAGCGAAAAACTTACACGTACAGTCAGACTTTTTCTTCAAAAAGAAAAAAAACGTAACGCGAGAAAGCGTTTTTTGTGACTGTTTTCCTTTTCCATATCTCTCTCGCTCTCTCTCCTTTTCTCTCGCTGTAGAAAGAGAAACTTTGTCCTTGTCTTTGTCATCACGGTGGATAAAAGCTGTGCTGTATATGTGTGCATGCTAGTTTGTACACACTACTACTGCCACCACATATTATTGCAGCTTATTACCCGAGTATGACGGCAAGTATTTTTCTCGCCATAAATGTGCATTTTAAGCGGAAATGAAAACAAGTTCGGTATTGTATGCAGCTCTTTCGAAAGCGAGATTTCCTTGCTGTACAGCAAATCCTTGGTGTTTTTCCTCCCCACGGAAAAATAAGATGCAAAAGCGGCAGAGATCCAGCAGCGAAGATACACACACGTCATACCCACCATCACCAACTCACAGACACTTTACTGGTTTTGATATATGGCGCACAATAACGAGCTAATCCGTCAGATGAAATGATGTAAACTACGTTTCCAAAAAACCTTTGGCTGTATAAACAGGATTAGGATTTCCTTTCCCTGCAAACCGTGCCAAACTGACAGCACAGGGATATCTTGCCAAAATAAATAAATGTGGATACTTTTTTTCTCTCTCGTGCTCTCTCCAACCGGAATGAATCCGAGATGTAACTTTATTTTTCTTTTTTTTTTCATGTGTACTTTCCCAAAAATAGAAGTTGGAGAATCGATAGATACCACACCTTATCCAGATTTATAGGCAACTCGACTCGACATAAAAATCATTTAAGTTGAATGGAAAGCATCGTAACTTGCGAGTGTGTGAGTGTGTATGTACGTATGTGTATCATTTCCTGTCGTTTCCAAACAGGCTCATCCTGTTGAACTTTTCCCTATTCTTCCAAAATCATACAAAAAACACACAAAACGTGTCTGTGATGCATGTCCCTGAGATCAAGAGAACTTGGTAGAGATCTCTCTTTCCCTTCTATCACTATAAATCGGATAGAGTGTTTTCCCTGCTCCGTTGTCCCTAAATAATTCCCTTGGACTCATTAATTATACAAAAGAAATAACTTTTTTGGCTTGAATAAAAAATACACAGAGTATCTCCCACCAAAAACGTGCCTGGATAAAACAAAAAACTTTTCCTGGAAACTATAAACCACGTCGTCCTCTCCTGCTCTCTACACAGTACACATTTTTGTTTTATGCCGTTTCGTTGTACCCGAGAAGTGAAACGTGACTACATCCTGGCAGCCGCCATTATCGTCTTTCTCATCATTCATTAGATTACTTTTTTTCTGCGGCGTTCCTTGCCATACTACCCCCTTAATAGATTTATTAACCTTGACAAACAACCGACTGAATGACTGACTGACTGCCTGCTTTATACCACTGCAAAAAAACTCATTTCTGCGCCATTTTCCACTTTTAGGGATTCCTTTGCCCAAAATCCGGATACGAACAACAAGTTTACCAAACCCGCATATTTAGGTATATTTCCGTACAGTTCTAAGTCATCCTGCCATCATCATGATTCATGACAAACTGTTACAGTTATTCTTGTCCGCAAAATGGTTTACGTTCATGGCCTGCCCGCGTATCGTAGTTTATTTTTATGCGTTTACATTTACAAAAATTTACATGACCCGTAAAAATACAATAAATATATGTACATTACTATACGACTCCCCGCACACATGACTTTCCCCTCCCCCTACCTAAAAATATTTCTCCCAATGCCTGGCTCCTCGCTACTTTTTCTCTCTAGGCCAAACTTGCCATTTTTTTACAGCTGGCGTCGTCGGTCAGGTCGTAATGGGGAAGCCGTTAAAAAACTGCACTATTCCTACTTTTCCTGCAACGAAAAATTTTCTTCGGTGGGGTTACAACGACAACATAGTTGAAATGAAGAAAAAATGTGAATCCCATATTTTTCTCAGGCTTATTAACTAATAGTGTGTGACGGTGATGGCTGTGCGTGTGCAGCGTGCAAAAGACTACTACTATGAGTAAATGCTTACACATTTATGCAGTCAAGTCATTACATTTATCCCAGTCAGTTACCATAATAAATACAATGCCCGTATACTACTATGAGTAAATGCTTACACATTTATGCAGTCAAGTCATTACATTTATCCCAGTCAGTTACCATAATAAATACAATTCCCGTAATCTATTTTCTTTGTGGTCATAAAAAACTTTGTATGTGCATTCCTACATGTTTTTACCTCCACGGTTTTTTTTTTCTTTCCCGAATCAACCTTGTCCACATATGTGTGAACCTTGAGCACTCCAAGAAAGAGTTTCGAGTTTTTTATGTTGCTGACAAAGCATTTTTTATGCCCTTAATAATAATTTCTCTTTTTATACGGCGTATTTGGAGCATGCACAGGGACAAACTTTTTTTTAGTGTTCTTCATTCCACGTGAAGCCGAGTAATAAAAAACGGCACCAAGAGACTGTCTACCGACTTTGTTGTGAGTTGTGACATTTCAGAAGAAACTCTAACGCCACACGTCATGTCAAACCAAGAGAACACTGAGGCGATAAGAAGGAGAAGGAAAATATGGCAGGCTTGTGTGATTCCCATGTGAAGGAGAATATAGCTTGGAACAGCAGGAAGAAGACCGGCGAGGGAAAAAAGGACTGATTGCCAGACTGCAACATGAAAGCATATAGAACGCCATTTCCATCCTTTCTTGTTAGTTCCTTTCGTGGAATATGGCAAACAACAACTTTCTTTCTTCTCCAGCAACAGCAGACAGTCACTGGAAAAAAGTAGACTACTGTTTTCTTTATAAGTTGGGCATCTGCTGAAAGCTATAAAAGCAGCAATTTTATTTTTAGAAAGTACTCATGAAAATACCCATATTATTCTTGCCCCTTAATTTGTATGTATAACTGCACTTCTTCCAGTGCCTCTCTCCAGGGGAAAAATGTAGAGCAGTTCAACGAAATAAATAATTCGACTCGCCGCAGCACGGAAGAAAGGGGGCACAAACATATTTTTATTGGATTAGTACGGCTGTACGGCTACTTCTGCTATTACACCGTCCTCGTTCAGAGACAATATGTTAGATAAACTATTTTCTTTGCATATCGTCTGGTATACACTGCCCTTTGCTGCGTGAGAGTTCTCGAACGAGAATTCTTTGCATCTGGTCTGTCTTTTCTTCGTTTCGTCGAAAAACATTGTCTGTGTGGGTACCATCATTTCCGAGACTTGCTCTTTTGACTTATATAAACAGGGAGAAGCCGGCAGGCTGCTGGCAGGGAATGTGATATATCCACACGGCGAGACATTTCATCTTATCACACACAAACGAAGAAAGTCTAATAAAAGCTCTTTAAAGTAGACATGCGTGTGTGCGTGGGTTGATAATCAAGACTGACGAGTGCAACCGCTTTTGTCTGTGACGTTCCTATCGAAACCCCATTAGAAAAACGAAAATACTCAATTTTAATACAATTATTTTCTCCTCTCCTCTAATGACTTTGTGTGTTTTTCCATTGCCACGAGAAAAATACGTGATGGTAGCTATCTAATCCTTCGAAAGAAGATACGTCAGCACGTATCGGAGTAAGTGGCAGACGTACAATAGACGCATATGTGGCCAAGTCAGAGTAACACACCCTAAAGAAAGAGGAGAAAGAAGCGACCGACAAGATAAGAAGACAGACAGAGGCTTTTCTTTCAACAATTTTT